>OZ020241.1:12370233-12627733 GCA_963971235.1 Cryptus armator | reverse complement strand
GATATTTATCGGGTAAAATGATATTACAAAAGCCCTTCGGTTTCTCATAAATCGATACGCTAGTGGTACGTGTTGAATAGGTGTACTTGCGATTGGAGGGGTCAGCAATTCAATTAAATTTATCACGAAGCGTCCATTGAGAAAGCTGCAACCCGAGAACACGACACACTGTTCATTCAATGTTTCACGATTCTCAATCAGCGAACTTTTGCTTTCATTAGTAATCGATGTCCGCTGCAACAGCATTGTAGTGCCAATAATTTTCTGCACTTTTCCCCGCGTCTTTTAATTGCATAACGTAATTATTTTCTCGTCGCAATCAATACGATGTTTTTCTACGAATCGTTTTTAACTGCAAATCGAATCTTTCGCGAATTTTTCGTGAACAAAAAAAATACGATTTTTTTTTTATTCAATTAGTCGTCTCGATGTTTTAACTCCATTTTCAGCGTCGAGAAACGCATTTTTTTAGAAATTTTAAAATCAACGAGACGCTCGTAAATATTTTTTTTACACACTTTTGCTTGCGCGATCGTTACTTTTTCACGATAAAGTGCGATAAACTCGATCAATCACTCGATAGAAAAATTAAGCGATTTTTTTTTTTTCGCAACCCCAACGCACACACGCGACTTTTAACGCGGTGAGAATAAAATATCGAGTTACCGTTTGCCTCTTGAACGCGAGCGAATTTCGCCGGACGTCAGGCGAAGTTGGAAGGCGTTTTGATGGACGTCGGGAATTCTTCCGGTTGCGGTAGCACGGGCGCGAGGTTTGTAGGGAAGGTAGTTGCAACGCGAGTGAAACGCGAGTGAAACGCGAGTTTCTTGCGGGGGGTGAGAAGGCGATAGGCGCGCGAAGAGATGTTACGCGAGGGTTTGAGATACGACTCCGGTAGAAAGGAAGAGAGAAGGGAGAGAAGGGAGAGAGAGAGAGAGGAAGGAAAAACCTTAAGGGGGTTTGAGGGAAAGACGCAGGAAGGAAGGAAGGAAGAGATGAAGAAGTCTGACGGCCGGGAGGCTGAAGTGGAGTACCGGGGCATCTCTCGTTGCTGATGTTGGCGCAAGCAGCCGAGAGAAGAAGCTATACAACCAAAGACCACGAGACTCTCGCGCTCTCGCGGGATCTCTCACGGTTTATTCTCGGTGATGCGGCAGAAATCAGAGTCGGCTTCCATTATCTTTGAGAAATAATCGGTTGGGCACCGTATATAAGGGGGGGAAAGAGGCGCCCGGTAGACGTAGGCGTTTCAAACGTGATTTCCTCGAGGCTCTCCATCTCCTCGGGCTTCTCTGGCTCTCCCGACGAGAAGGAGAGACCATCGAGAGAAAATTCCTATACAAGAGAAACTTCCTTTGGAAGGATAATAAAAAAAAAAAAAAAAAAAAAAAAAAAAACATCGAGAATTCTATATCGGATATTTATGAAGGACACTACTTCTGTTAATATTGAATTGAATCGGCGATAAGAAACGCTTTTATATAATTTCGAGGAACGGGAGGGTGAAGAGAGAGACGATGAAGTATTTTATTTCTCTCTAATTCGTGAAGGAATTTAATTGCCAGTTGCGAGAGATACGAGGAGAAATGTTTTATTAGAAGGTATTATTGGACGCGGAGAATCCTCTCCGAGGCCAACGAATGAAACTCCCGATGTATTATCGATAGAGGAACTTAACGAGAGTTCAATGATCCTTGAATCTTCCTTTCTTCGAAACGATTATTATACGTAAGTCCCCTTCTTTCCCCGGCGATAATTGCACCTTCGGCAGTGTGTCGATGACGAAACGCACAGTGGAAAATCGTGTTTTGTTATTAGACTCGTCGTCTACGCGCTCTCGCGATTATTCACTGGAAACAAACGCTTCTATACGATATACAACGCTATAAACTTCTTATACTCTCGAAAATATTTTCAACGTTACTACGTATCATTCCGCGCATCGGGCAACGAAAGAAAGAAACGCAATGGTTAGGAGGAGAGAATGTGTGCGCTGTGCGGCGAGCATTTGCAAAGAAGCAAATTCCAAATGTATTTTTAGACACGCGGCGCAACGTTGTTGGTACAAGTGCCCCAAGCGAATGGAGACGACTAGGCGTCGCGCAAAATGCGCGTGACGCTTACAGCGATTCAGACCTTCGCGCGTCCTCATGATGATCCTTTTTTTTTCCTCGAAAAAAAAAAAAAAAAAAAAAAAAAAAAAAAAAAAAAAAAAAAAAAATGTTCTCCAATTCTGCAAAGTGGGCCGCCGTTGTACGTAAAATACATATATATATAGTGTAAAATTCTATATCTGTAGAAAACCGGAAGTTCGCCGAGGCAATAACGAAAATCAATTACGACTCTATTGTTCCGGTTAAACAAGCATCGAGATTTCGAATTGGTCGGGAGATGCGATATATATATTTATTGCACCGATTGCACGAGATTTCTGCGGCAAATATTCATCGCTGAAAAAACGCGAAATATGCGTACTAAACGGTGAAATTTATCATTTTTTTTTTTTTATATCAATTATTATTTAATTGTTATAAATCGATTTCCCTTTATCGATACGCGATGTTTGACGAGATATCATTGATCAAACATTTGCCAAATATCACGCGATACTTATGCAATATCGTCGCGTCTGGCGAATAAGCAGTGTTGACGACGAATGTATGTGTATCAATTTAATAAATTAAATCGGATTCGTGTCACGTAGGGGGCCTCTGCCACGTCGGAACTTCGTTGACCCATTTTTTTTTTTTTTTTTTTTTTTTTTTTTTTCGGGTTTTTTCAATTTTTTTATCCGTTTTTTTTTTTTTTTTTCGGAGTCGAAAACTCCTTCGAGAAGACAAAACAAGCGAAGCAGGAAATTGAAGGCACTGACCGGAATTCCTCGGCAGGTGAAAGAACCTTCCGAAGAATCTTTTCGAGTGATCGAACCGAGTCATGCCGCTTAATCGATTCTCTTGGCTATTAGAAAAATCCTTCGAGGATCCCAACGATACCGTCTTTCTTCCCGTTTCCCACAGTCGATATAACACTCGCGAAGGAAATAATTTCTATATCCGTGACCGGTTTTGTGAGAACATAGGTACCGCGAGAGACGAGAGACGGAACACGCGCGGGGGGTTCTTGAATTCGCGTTTTGATTGAATAGAATCCACACACGTTGAGCAAATATTGAGTCGCCACGGAATCGCTTATTCCGCTTGGTGCGATATTCGATATTGCCATTTTCCTCGAGGCGCTGCTCCGCTTTCTGTCTCCGTAAATCGAGTTCTCGATATTCAAAGCTTCGCGCTATTTATCGCGATATTCCGCATACAGTAATTTTTTTTTTATAATAATAAATATAAAGATTATTCGATTAATTTTTTTTTTCACGAAGACATCTCTGACTTCTGGTTTATCCTCTCAATTATTTTCCTGTTTATCCGCTGTAGCAAATAAAAAAATAAAGAAGTTGTTTATTGGAAGCAATAGCTACTGTTACTCCCAATAAAATTAATTATATTAGCTGATAAAAACGGAAAAATAAAAGCAAATGAAGCGAGTCGTCTATCCATCGGGAATAATAACGCTGAAGGATTTTTTTTTATTTAAAAAAAATAAAAAGATAATTCAATTAATTATTTTTTAACGAAGACGACGTCGACATCGGGTTTATTCACTTATTTATTTATTTATTTATCTGCTATAGAAAATTTAAAAAAAATCGAGAAGTGTTTATCGGAATCACTAGTATACAACTACTTCTCTCATCAAAATAAATTATATAATCTGATTAAAACGAAAAAATAAAAACAAATTTAAACAAATCATCTATCATCGTCGGGAATAACCGGATTGAAGGACTTCGATCAATCGCCGCTTTCAAAGTATCGTAAACAAAATTAATAATAATACTTATATATTTCGTGGACGTAACTACTGTACGCGGAGCCAATAAATGTCTCTCACTACTCCTACAACGAAAAAAAAAAAAAAAAAAAAAAAAAAAAAAAAAATTAAATTTTTCTTCAACGATCTCGAAGCTCCGCTCCCTTTCCTTTTTCTTTGCATGTCGAATGGTCGCGGGATTAGATCTTTTTTAAAATTATTTTACAGTAATTACTCTCGCAATTGAAAGAGAAATTTTACCCGAAAGCCGCTCGGTCGAGTGGACGTGAGCGGAATGGGAAAGGGGGGAGCGCTCTTTCATGCAACCAAAGAATCTCCGGAGCACAGAAGCAGATCGGTATATACGAGAATGGCTGTTGCGAGGCTATGGCTCCGGAGGCGAGCAAACGAGAGCGTAGAGCAAGTTGCAAATGCGAGAGAGTCTCCGGGATACGATACCGGAGCAATGTCGACGAGTCGAAGAGACTCCGGGGAGAGAGAGAGAGAGAGAGAGAGAGAGTCATAGAGAACCCCATCCTTGCACTTCGATGCAATAAACGCTCGAGCTCCGTGGGCGCAGGTAATATCTCGACGAATGAATTGCAAACACGAGATCCTCGAGATTTACGAGAGTCTTGGACTCTCCTCTCTCTCTCCCTGAGAGTGTTTGTGTGTTCGCGAGAGCGCTCCTCAGCGAAACGCTTCTGTGGTCACAGTTTGCTGCTTGAACATCAAGCATATGTCGCTATAAAGACGTCAAAGAAAGAGAAAGATTATGATCGACCCTTTCAGAACTCTTGTGCGGAATATGATTCAATCGTTCCACACCACTCGCTCCAGTCGTCATTCATCGTTTTGGTATTTGCAAATGGCATCGAAATCGAGAAAATACCGATCTTTACTCGGAATCAAATAAACCGGAATTCGAATTCTTCGATTTATTATTTATTGAAGTTCTGTTTCATTTTTAACGATCATGTGACGCAAATATACGTCGGACTTTTTTGACCAATAAATTATAAAAAAAAAAAAAAAATAAATAATAATAAAACGATAAAATTTTTTGAAAGAATTTTGGCATTTTTTAAAAATTGGCATTGAACTCTCGTGTTTTTGATGGTTTCGAAATAATTTTTTTTCAAACTCGTGCATTATTATTATTATTATTATAAAATGTTTAGTTATATATAAAACTGTTAAATAAATAAATAATTATTAATAAAAATAAAGAAAATATTTTTTAAAAAAACGAGATTGTCGAGAAAGAGCAACTAATGCCCTCGAAATACGCAACATAACCTCGAAAACTAACGAAAAAAAAAATATTATAATCGATCCTTTCAATCTCTCGTCTAAAAAGTGATTCCATCGCTCGCGCACCTCTCACCGTATTAGTCATCCAACATTCCGCGATGTAAACGCATTTTCGTAACACAAAACGAAGTGTTCCAGAATTCGTATTTCATCGAATTTGCAATTAGCCTTCTCGTTAATTAATCGAAACGCGCGATTTTAATCAATCGTAACGTCTTTGACGTTCCCGAAAGGGTAAAACTGGGACTCGCGCAACGTGCAACATAAGCTTCGAAGTGTTATAGTTAATTCGAACGGTTGCTTCAGCGAGAGTGAGAGAACGTGTTTTCGTTTCTCGCGAAGTCTACACGTAGTAAACGAGCGCATATCTCCCATTAAGAACCACAAAGGCGCGTCTCGCAGTATTTAACGCGTAAAATACATGCGAGTTAAGCCCTTACGTTTCTTAACAGTGACTATACTCGAGCCGCTCTGTTGCTCTTTCTCTCGGTCCCGACATTCTCTGCTTGCCTCGTTGCCTAAGGCCCCCCGGAGTATTAGGAACTCCGCTATCTTTGTCATTCTCCAAAGGCATAACGATCCCATTGCTCGGGTTCTGTATACTCGTTGGTGGGACTCATTGCAAAGTCCTCGGGGCATGAACGTTCGTTCCGGCGTAGCGAGGACTTTAAACACCGGACTTATTTACTTCGTAACTCCAAAAAAAAAAAAAAAAAAAAAAAAAAAAAATACGATTCGTATTGCTTCGCAAGGATTTCAGGCGCGATAGGCACACGAAGAGTTCCACACGGCGAAGATACAATTCGGATTCTTCGCCGTGGCCCTTCTCTCTCTCTCTCTCTCTCTCCCTCGGATCCCCGTTGGCCTCAAGGTATTATAAGGCCGCCGTGGTTCGCCGAGTCAGGGAATCCTCGCCCGCTGTACCGAGGCTGCGTTACTCGAGACTGTAGGAAGGTACGTTGCGGAGGAGAAACCACTGCGCCTGGATCCGTAGCCCCGGTAAATGCGAGTCATGCTTGTAGCGTGCATTCTTCCTCGCAGAGGTTCTCCAGCGAGTTAACCCGACAACTCTGGAGATATCTACTCTCCTCTTCGATCTTTCGCAGCTTCTTTTTTATATCGGGACAAACTCGCGTTCTACTTAGTAGGTATTACCTTCGGTAAAAATTCTGTGAAATTCACTCGACTGTGCAAAACGAAGGATAAAGTCGAAGATTTAGTGGCAAACGAGAGAGAAGCGGAGACGCGGAAGAGGATCGGTTTTATATTATAATAGGTCAATGAATAATTCATATTTTATCCTGAGGGAAATATAGAAAACGGAAAATATAACTCGGTTACTCTTCACCTCTGTGTTTTTTTTTTTTTTTTTTTATGGATATTTTTTTCGATCTGTTTTGTCGACATCTGCGAGGCATAGTCATCGAAGCTCAAAGCTCGCGAGACCTGACGCAAGGACCTCTCAAACTGAGATCTATCGCGACTTCTCATTCAATTCTCTCCTCTTTCTCTCTCTCTTTCTCTCCTCTCTCTCTCTCTCTCTCTCGTTTTCTCGCACTGACCCAGTTCTATGGTGCTCGCTGCCGCGATTCCTTCATTATTTCTATAACAGAGAACACGTCGTCGGCGGAGCGACGTGAAACGTGAAACTCGAAGCTCTCGGTAATAGCATCGAACGTTTGATGCTTCCAGGTACACGGGAATGGGAATTTCGATGGTTGATTGGCGAAGCATTCGATTGATTGAGAACACCCTGATATTTCATTCTCATAGAATTGCTCCATTTCGATGAAGAGTTACGCAACAAGAAAAGCAAAATTTCGAGAATAGTAAATTGCTTTCTCATTCGTTTCTATTACTCGTAAAGCTTCTACTGTGAGAAATCATCGTTTTTAATGTTTTCGAATCCTCATGGGAGAAGCTTTGCGAGTAAAAGAAATTAATGAGGAAGCAATGTGAAAATTTATAATTTTCGGAGTTTTTTTTTTTTTTTTTCGATCTGTAAAATTGTAGAGATCGCGAAAATATCGAACTAAGTTATCGCGAAGTATCGATTTTTTTTTATTTATCAACATTTAATTAAAATTTAAATAAAAATATCAACGATACGAAAAACGAAAATATTTATAATTTTTTTAATAATTTTGCCGATTTGAAAAAATGAAAATGAAAATTTTGAAAAAAAAAAAATGTTTGCGAAAATAAAGTTACATTTTTAAGGAAATAAAATTATTTATTACGAAATTTTTTTTTTCGTATGTATATTATTATTTTTTTTTTTTTTTTTTTACGTCGAACGTCGAAACTCACGTTTTGGGTCTAATCAAGAATTCGAAACTTCTCTTTTCGTCTCTCGTTTGCTCGTTTATCCACTTTTCACGTGAACGAGTTCGAGCGGAAGGCTGTCGATATAAAATATTGGCACGTCTGCGAGAGAGTTCCGCGGAGGCAGGTATATAGAGAGAGGAAAACACGGCAGACGTACACACGACGTACACGACGCCGTGAAATCGCTAACTCGCTTCGCAACCTTCCTATAGAAACGCTGTACTCTGTACCGATACGTATCTCGTTATATTAGTTGTATATTTCGTGTACTCGCGAACGTCAAGAATGAGAGAGTGAGATAAAAGGCGAATGTGAAGGTTCTCTCTCTTTCTCTTTCTCTCTTTCTCTCTTTCTCTCTTTCTCGATGTACCGCGAAGCCCGGGCATCAGCGGCCTCGCAAATTAATCGAAGAGAGTACAGCGGGGGGTGAATACGCGATCAAATACACACGGAACTTCAAAGCTGAACCTCGCTGCACTGCTGACAGCGAGATAATCAAAACTCCACTCGTATTCGATTAATTATTAATGTTTTTTTTTCATGGTTTTTGTTGACGAGGGAAATATGGAAATAATTGTATTGTATTGCGGAGTAATTAATCAAAATAATGGAAGGAAGCGATGATATTAAAACCGTACGCTGCCGCACGAGAAATTACGTTCGCGAAGTATCGAAATTTTTTTTTTTTTTCGCAATTTCTACTAAGCCGATTATTAGACCAAAACTATTACGAGATCCGTGTAAAACGCAAGAAAAAACAAAAATTGCTGTATAAAAATTCCAAAAATCAGCATTTTTCGCTAAAAGGGTAAAAAATTTAAAAAAATGATAATTTTATTAAATTCATATTCGCTGCATTTTTTTTTTTTAATAATTGCGAAGCTATCATTTGCTTTAATTCCACTTAAATATTTCATTAAAAAATTTGCTCCCCAAAAAAAGGAAAAAAATGTTTAGCGATTATAATCTCGAAAACCCGCTGTGCAAATAGCCAGTCGTGTGAAAAATATGAATTTCATAACTCGACGAGTAAAATTATATCAATTTTCCTGCGTGAAACACGAGAAAAATGTGTTTCACGAACGAGAAAGTTTCAAAAAGGTGGTTAGGCGCCTTCTCTCTCTCATTTTAACGGTCGGAACAGTGAGAGAAGTTATAATAACTCAAAAGATATCGTGTGTACATAGGATTGAGAGAGTTTAAAATTCAATTATATCCTGCAGGAGGTTATAATCCGATACCTCAAACCCCCATCATTCTCAATCTACCATTCAACCCCATTTTAATCCCGTATTCCCTCTCTCTCTCGCGCTCTTCCGTTCTCTCCGTATCGCAACCCTCATCTCTCCGACTCTCCAGCAGTAGTAGCAGTTCGTTCCCTCGTTCATCTCTGTTTCTCGTTTTCCACTGAGCTCTTCCCTTTTTTACTCTCTCTCCCTTTCTCTCTCTCTCTCTCTCTCTCTCTCTCTCTCTCTCTCTCATCCTTGATCATCGGAGATACAATCGATCTCGCGGTTTTCAGTCTCCCGGAAACAGTCCGTTTTCTTTCTTCGCTCGAGGGCTTCGGGATACGTTTCTTCGTCAACGAGAAACCCGGAGATTGAGTAAATCCTCAATGACGTCGGACAGACGACTTGTATTTTCTCTCCCCGCGAAATCTTAAAATTTCCTCGAAATTCGTGTTTCTCTTCTCTCCCTATTAATATCGCGCGGTTCTCTTCGCTATCAAACCATTTCGAAGTTGTCCTGACCTCCGCCGCAATCCAAAGAGACTCCGCGCTACTATTAGTCGTATTATATATCTACTATATACGAATACGAAGCGTTTCGGAGCTCCAAGAGAGAGAGGATCTTTGACCCGCGCCAAGCAGAACAAACTTCGCGTACCTACAAGCCTCGGGGCGTCTATATAAGACGATAGTCCCCGAGCCAACGGGGGTTGAAACCTTCGGATGCTGCAGACGGTTAATGCAAGTCTCTAAGTTTCGCGATAGCGAGGTCTCTCGCTCTCGCGCGAGCGCTTGTGTGTCTCTCTGCGGTTCGGGGTCACCGGGTACTTTGATTTCAAAGTTCCACGGGAGTTTCCACAGTATAACATCCGCGAAGTGAACCAGCTGGGGACACGTAGGTACTTCTCGGAAAAGTCTCGGGTAATGCGAGAACCGTCAGCGTTTTTCCTCGACTCCCCGGCAAACCCACCCCCCACCCCCGCGAAACTCCTCACCGATTCTCGTAGATGGTTTTACAACTTTTTAACTTCTTCGCCACCGGAGGCGAGAAAATTTCTCGCTCGTTGAAATAAAATAAAAATGCTTACGTTTTCGTCGGCAATTATTTGCGTTTTTTTTTTTTTTTTTTTTTTTTTTCGAGTCGCAGTCACGTGATGGGGCGCAAGTTATTGGCCTCTCCGTTACGTGTCCTATTTTTTTTTTTTTTTTTTTTTTTTTTTTTTTATATATATCGAATCGCATTTTATTCGAAAGCTTTCGAAGGCGATCACTCTCACCCCCCCGCGGGCCCGGATAAAACGAGGGTCAGGGTTCGTCCCAGCGCGGTCGTCATAGCAACCGTAGGGATTTCGGGAAGCCTGAACGCTCTAGCAAAAGCAAAGCGCCCTTTCGTTCTCCTTTTTTTTTTTTTTTTTTTTTTTCTCTTCTTGGCCGGGGATACGAGAGGAGCCCCGACCAGGAACCATCTTGAGAAACACCCACGTAATGACGGAGCTTATCGACGTGACTTCTTTAAAAGTCGCGGCTCGTAATGTCCCCCTGTTATTTATTTATTTTTTTTATTCTCTAACAGGCAAACTTTTTTTATTTATTTATTTTTTTTAAGTACTGTTTCACCCTCTTCGCTCGGAGTGCATTATATTCCGCGGTATAGAAACAATTATGTTTATAGCGGGGCAGTGAAACTTCGCACTTGTGGCGTATACAAGATAGAAGAATGTTGGGCGAGGCGTGTAAAAAAAAACGTCGTGGAGGGGAGATAATCGTATTTTTTTTTTTTTTTTTTTTTTTTTTTTTTTTTTTTTTTTTTTTTACGCGATCCAAGAAGGAGCGACCGCGCCGGAGATAAAAAGAGGTTCCGTTACAAGGCTCGCCTTGGCGGCCTCGCGAGAAGATATAGAGGTAGAGAAACTGCAGAACTCGGCAGAGTTGCTCAGTTGCAACGCCCGGGTACGTGATGCAACCGAAGCATAACGCCGGTGCACCACGGTCCTCGGTCGTTCGAGGGTGCAGCCGAGAGGTCTCGCTCTCCAGGGGACGCAGGTGAGATGTTTTTTAAATCCCTTTGGCCAATGGAGAGTGAAGTAGAGCTGCAACTCGCGGAGACAGCATCTCGTGCGAGGAACGCTTCGACCTCTATCTTCTCTCGAAGTAAATTACAGACATTGCTGCTTCGTTCCGTGAAAAATCAAGTAAAAGAAAGAAAAAAAAAAAAAAAAACGAATACGAAGAGGTAGAAAAAACGGTGAACGAAGCGGAGAGATGCTCGGTACTTCGACAGCTCAGGGCATCGTCTCCATTACGTGGGAAGAAGAGGAAAGCTTTGAAGTATTTCGAAGGGAAAAAAAAAAAAAAAAAAAAAAAAAAAAAAAAGTGAGGCACGGGGAATGATTCCAGGAAATAACCGAGTTAAGATAAGACTCTCTCAACGGAGAACGATCGATCTTTGGCCTTTGTACATATAAGGGATGGTGGGGCAAAATGGACCGTTTTAACAATTTCGATGGTTTTGTCGATATACACAACACTTTTCGATTACTTTTAAATCGAAAAATAGATTTAAATATCTCATTAGGGCAATAATACGAAAAAAAGGGGTCAAAATAGATCGCAAGTGAATTGCATTAAAAAAATGAAAAATTCGAATTTTAAATAATTTTCTGCCCAAATGCGATATTTAAACGATTATAATTTTATTTATTTACATTCCTATTTTTTACGTCCGTCCATTTTAGCACAGAAAATAAATGTTCCGTAAAATTTTATTAAACGTCGTTCCCGATCTTTTTTTGATGTCCGTGAAACTCGAAAATTGGATTTTTTTTTTATTTCATGAATTTTATATTTGGTCCATTTTGCCCCAAAAACCGATTTTCGCCGCTATGCCATTTTGCCCCGTTGGCCCATTTTACCTCACCTTTCCCTATCTTCGCGAAGATCATAAGTGAATCATCGGAATCGCTGCGATAAAAGGCTTTTGTGGATTTAACGCGAGTCGATCAATTTCGCGATCAACTGCCATTAAAACAATTTTATATTAATAAAACTCCTCGTTTACGAGGATCCGTCTGACATTGAATCAACGACAAGGAAGTAAGTACCGAATTTTAACTAATTTGCAACGCCGAAGCCAAGGAAACACCTCGATATCTTTTTTTTTAATAAGCAAAAGGACTTCCTTTTCCTGTGTGTGTTACTCTCGAGCGGCCGAACGTTATGACACTGAGAATCGTCGAGGCGTGTCGAAGGCTCTCGCCGCGGAGCATAAATAATATTTCCGCGGGAAAACGGACAAACCGTGTCCAATTACTTCTGCGAAGTCTTAAATAATATTTTCATGGTACAGAAGTAAAGTGCATCGCGGGCAAAGCGTTCTTGCGCTGTTGGATAATTTTTTTTTTTTTTTTTTTTCGTGGATAAATGCCTTCGGCTAGACGACGGCGTCAGCAGCAAAATATCGTTACAGTTCAGAGGCACTGTCGTTTCTCTTTGCTCACTTCGTCCTCCGGCAATTTTATTTTGCTCCGAAAAAAAAAAAAAAAAAAAAAAAAAAAAAAAAAAAAAAAAAAAAAAAAGGAAAAAAAAAAATCGTTGAACCGGCAATGTTGTCTATTTTTATTTGTCCCCGAGAAGGATTCACATATTTATGAGATTCTCCGTGAGTCTCCTCTCTGTGTCGAGAATTGCGGAGGTTGAAAATGTGTCTGTGTTTGTGTTCGAGAGACGTGTCTGAATGATTCATGGCAAAGCAGTGTGTTAGATGGGTCGTCGGGTCATCCGCGGAGAAGTTCGAAACTTTCCCCGTTGATTAATTACAGGCTTCGGCTCAATTAGCGTAGCTACAAAGTAAAGCGACAACATTTTCAACGAAACTTCGAGTTATCCATCAATATCAGATAATATGCCGGCAAAGAATTGCGCGCGAGCGTCGAGTAGCTTCGTTACGAAACGTTATTTCAATGCGCCGCGTCGAGAAGTCTTTGCGTAGTTAGAGTTCCCCCTTCGGTAGTTCTAATGGCTCTTATAGCGAGTTAAATGGTCATTAACCATTGGATTTTTGAGTCTCTCGGTTTCTGGTGCCCGTGGCCTTGAAAATACATACTCACTAATGAGGTAACGCTGTATATACAGTACATACACTCTTCCCGGTCCGTCTCATCGTCGTAGTCGCTGTATCTACACGGTGTACAATGCGCGGTTTGGTTTCTCTCGTGAATTCACGTCGACGAATGAGACGAGAGACGAGAGATGAGTAACGGTCCGCGTGCGGTGGTCCCACGACTCTTGACTGTAAGAAGAAGAAGACGAAGAGGCAAGAAAAAAAAAAAAGAAAAAAAAAAGAAAAGCCACGAATCCGAGATCTCTTCATTCTTTCCCTTTCTCTCGATTCATCGCCCGTTTTAGGGAGAGAGTTCTGTACAATTTTATCCATACAATAACGACGAACGAGTATGAAAGTTTTCGGTATCAACGACGAGAGCGCAAATAATGGAGAACGGTATACGTTAATTGGCATATATTTTTTTTTTTTTTTTTTTTTTTTTCGGAGTATAAATAAATTGCAGGACGGCGCGAGAGAGCTTTACGGGAGTCTGCAAAGCATCTCGCGGTAAATTCATTCACTGGACTATTTTCACGATGGTAATAGTTGTTTGTCTGTCTCGCAAAGGGGTGGGAGGGGGAGGGGGAGGGAAGAGAATGAAGGATACGAGGCAACGTTCCGACCGTACCGACGCGTTGCGCTCCTATAGAGCTAAAGTATCTCAAGCGTTTGTATTCAGAAATGATCTCGAAGCGTGACTGTTGAACAGAATTTAGCACAGATTCTCTCGCAAGAGGAGCGGAGAAACCATGAGTCCGCAAGGCTTCAACATATACGAGGGTATCGACCTATAGCAGAGTTATCCTTCGGTTCTCTCTGAGTAGCGGAATCTCAAATGCCGGCCGGCTGAATGCTTGTGTATTACGTATACACTGTACTACAGTACAGTGTACAGAGTATTAAACTCCTATATATATACGTATTGTATATATATATATATATATATATCGTATATAGACGAAGTTGGCGAGTGTACGCAGTAGCATAAGCCATGAAACGGGAGGGAAGAGGAGCAGAGCAGAGAGCGCAGTGGTACATTACCAGGAAATAGTTACGGACAACCCGTCCAACAATTCTCGACTATCCCAAGAACGCGCGCATGTCTATCACTATTTCGTACAATAATGCTATAGTTACTAAACGCTTGAATTCTCGTAATGTCCCCATTGAAATGACATCGGTAACTTGCTAAATGGCGAGAGATGGCAGCTATCGATTCACCCAAAAGCAACGATGTATTTTCATCTATCTATATACTACGCGAGGTTCGTTACCAAATGGAATGTTCCAAGTAACCTTTTGATGCCGTAGAATCGATGTATGTATCGGAGACGTAACTATAGGCGGTTTTACTAGGAACATATTAACTTTGTTCATTTAGATGACTCACGATCGACGCAACATCGTTCTATTCTTCACCTGTAGCTAATTACGCTATTGGCATCGTACTGTACGAAACTATTACGAAATTCTTACGAAATGTTCCGGAGATTAAATCGATAAATATATAATTGACAAGAGACTCCACTGATTCATTCAAATGCAACGATTTACAGATATATACATACATGCGAACAATAATTAGAATTTAAAGACACAGAATAATCCATTAATGACACACAATACATTCGATACATTAATAGATATTAATCTATACGTGCGGATAAAAAAAAATTAACGATACCTGTTATTTTTACGGGGTTCAGCATCTCCTCCACTTTTCCGTCGATTTCGTCAATTTTCTCGGACACTGAGAATTATTATTTTTGAAAAAATGTTTTCTCGGGTATTTTTTTTTTTTTTTTTTTTTTTTTTATTTCGTGAAATCGGAAGTAACACCGTTGGTATCGCGAACGAGAGTAGGAAGTAGAAGATGAAGATCGATGACTGCGCCGGGTGGTTCCGGAAGTAAGATCGACGCGCTGCGAGATCAACGATCCCAGGAGCCTCCGGGGCTTTTTATACTCAACGAGGACTCAAGGTCTTTCCTCTTTCGCGAGTTCCTTTCCGGGGTACAGATACTTCTCTCGAATGAGAGTTAAGAGAAGATAATGCGGGGAGAACTAAGAGAGAAGTGAGAATACACGCGTCCACCGGCTTCGAGTCTCCGTGACGGAGTGATGCCCGGTGGACTCGTGCGCTCCGAGCCGTTTCTCCACGACGCGCGCGATTCCCTCTCGCTTACGGCTTTTCCGACACTCAGCCTGCGCCGCGAGAGTTCTACTCCCACCCGTTACTTCAATGTTCTATCGTATCACTATTCCCTCTCTCTGTGTTACTTCCTTAGCTCGCCGCTTTTTTTATTCCGCTTCTTTTCATCCAGAGATTCTCTTAGTTCTCGATGTTCTTAGTTCATCAACTTCTCGTAGATCATTGGATCGTCGTTGATAGTTAGTTAATTAGTTAATTATACTAGAAAGGCAAACTACCCCCGCGGAGGGAGGCTGCGCTCCTTTTTTCCCCGAATTCGGGAGACGAACTGCGCGTATCAGAGAGCCGTATGAACTCGAATAGGGAGGGATATATATGGGAAACAGTGGAATTGGGGGGGAAAAGCTTCGTCAGTCCACCCCCGCAGGATTCCGTGCTATCTGCGTTATATTCTTCCCCCACTGCGACCCCCTCGTCATGCTGGACCAGTCAGCGAGGCGACGCTCGTTCAGTTACGTCACGCAACGTCGAATAGCCAATAGGATTCGAGGATACTGCTGGAAGATACACGAGCCCTTTCGGCTCTTTTGCGAGAACGACACGTGGATACGCTCACACGTGCGTAAACTCACACACACGAGAATAGACCGATCGGTATATAGATATATATATATATGTTGGTATACTATAGGAAAACAGACGTTTACTCGGAAAAGCAGAAGCTTTTGATGGACGTTCCAAGTCATCCTCAACAAAATGGTGAACTATGCCATCGGCTTTTATCACGTTTTCTAATTTCATTAGCGATTGCTTTTTCGAAACTGATGTGCGAACTAAAAGGATTGAATTCGTTTTTTTTTTTTTTTTTTTTTTTTTTTTTTTATGATCGATAGACTAAATTTTCATTTTATATAAATAACGATGTTTGAAAAATGGTATATGTAAAAAAAAAAATGACGTCAAAGGATCGAGCAATTTCGCGACATAGACGAGAAGAATCTTTCGACTGTATCTTTCGTAAAATAAAATTCTGTACGGCACTATAGCGTTGGAATAAAAAGTGTTGGATTTTGAAGGTAAAAGGATTGAATAACTATATTTTCGGAATATTTCCACTGTGTAGATAAAACAGAGAGTAGGCTGACGATAGAAATGAAAAAAGTAAGAGAGCGGCGAGGAAAGGGTTTGTGAAAGGTGGCGAATGGGAGGTAAAAGAGTTGAATCTTCTCTATTTTCCTAACGGCGAATAAAAAAATTGGTTTTTTGAACTTTGGCTTCGTGGGCTGAAAGGGTTGAAATTTCTCTATTTTTCTATCGGTAAACAAAAAGAAGAATTTTTGCGAAGTTTGACGTGTATAGACTAAAAGGGTTGAAGTTCCTTTATTTTTCTTTCAAAAAAAAAAAATTCAACGCGCAGCAACCCCTTTAAAATAAAAATTGCTGCACGAGAACTATGAAAAAATCGAAAAATGATTTTTTCAAAACATTTTCATCCCTTCGTTAAAACTGAGAGGAGGTTTGACGGAAGAAATAGAGAAAATAAGACAGTCGAAAAAAAAGGGGGCGTTATTTTTAATTTACCGTAAAAAGACTAAAAGGGTTGAATTTTCTCTATTTTTCTCTCGGTAAACAAGCGAAAGAATTTTATCGAAATACGGCGTCTATCGACTAAAAGGGTTGAAGTCCTTCTATTTTTTTTATCAGCGAACAAAAATCTCTCCGAAACAACCCCTTTAAAAAAAAAAAAAAATTGCCAAACGCGAACTACAAAAGAATTGAAGAATGATATTTCGCGACCTTCACCACCGCGTAGAGAATACGCTGATTCGGAGATGGGGATGAAAAGTAAGACAGTGATAGAAAAGGGTGGCATGACATTCGGAGTAGAAAATACGAGCGTCGAAAAAAAGAGTTATGGGGGGTAAAAGAAGAGAAGAACGGGAGAGAGTTTTGTTGTAAAATCCTATCGTCCGTTTTTCCTCGTGTGACAGTAGCAATCTGTACAATTCCGTTGCGACGACGTTCTTGTTTCCTATACAAACAATTCGCTATGAGTTTACGAAGCGAGAGACACAACTCTCGCATCATTTTTTTAATTATCCCGCATGTCAGCGTCATACGCAACAACGGGGCGTATGCTACAATATACTCGATTTGATTTTATTGCCGCTGCCAGAAAGTGGCTCGCGTCTGCTAGTGGTGAATTGCGTATACGCGTGTTGATATTCAAAGCGAAACGGGGTGAGAGAATCGAGAGAGCGAGAGAGCGAAAGCTGTGGTGCCCACAGCATTGTGGTGATGAGTTTGTTGAGGATTGATGGCCTCTCATACCAATAACAATTCCTCCCTTCGTTCGACACTCCATACCAGTTTCGCGTATACAATATTGGTTTGCGGATAAAGGGCACGTAGTTTGACGGTTTCGTATTTATCTACGTTTCATTATTCCGATCGAACTCTTCAGCGATCGTTTATCGAAATATTGATACGACAATTTGTAACTTAATCAGCAATTTACTGTGCCGTTTAACGATAACACTGAAAGATAACAGTAAAGAATCATTTGCGTTATCAATGAACGATAAACATCGATCTTGAAGTAACGAACGATTGTTAATAAGTTTTTATTAATGGCTGCAGCTTGTTGCGTTCGTATTAATAATTTTAATGATTTTCTTTGGAATTATAAGTGGCAATTTATCGAACTGTTGATTTAGGAATTTATGTTTTAGTTAACTATTTATTAATTCGTTTAATAGTGAAAATGGAAAAAATTCTGAAGGAAAAAATTGATTTTTACATCGAAGTATATTTTATTCATCTCTCATGCAAAAAAAAAAAAAATTTACCCTTCAATCGGCACTCCATACAGTTGGCATGTTATACAATATTGATTCGCGCGATAAAGGGTTCGTTTTGATAGTTTTTTAATTTATCGAAAGCTCTTTCCTCAATTATTTTTATCGAATGAAAATATCGATGCAGTGATATCTATCTTAATCGTTCGTATATTAATTAAATATCGACGAAAAATATTAATTAAAATATCTGTTTATCAATGAAACTCTCACATGGAAAAACAGCGTTTTTATATATTTAATATACGAATATATAATTTTTTATTTTTATATATTCGCAAAAATATATTCGTAAATACCATTTTTCGATCAAAATATATCCAAAATATCATAAACATAATTCGCGATGTATTTTTTTGGCATTCGTACAAAAAAATTCTAAACTCCAAAATCACTTTTTACATCGTTATTATGCCTTTAGCATCGCGTACTATGCAATAACGCGATCATTAAATGATTAATTAGGCAGCCATTCGCGTGTGAAACGTCGAAGCGTTTAATATTCCGCGGTAATTTTTATAAATTCGCAAAAATATATTCGTAAATACCATTTTTCAACAAAAATATATCCAAAATATCATAAATATATTTCGCGATATATTTTTTTGTCATTTATAGAAAAAAATTCTAAACTCCAAAATCACTTTTTACATCGTTATTATGCCTTTAGCATCGCGTACTATGCAATGACGCGATCATTAAGCGATTAATTAGGCAGCCATTCGCGTGTGAAACGTCGAAGCGTTTAATATTCCGCGGTAATTTTAATAAATTCGCAAAAATATATTCGTAAATACCATTTTTCGACCAAAATATATACGATATATCCACAAAAATATTTCGCGATATATTTTTTTGCCATTCGTACAAAAAAATTCTAAACTCCAAAATCACTTTTTACATCATTATTATGCCTTTAGAATCGCGTACTATGCAATGACGCGATCATTAAGCGATTAATTAGTCAGCCATTCGCGTGTGAAACATCGGAGCGTTTAATATTCCGCCATAATTTTTATAAATTCGCAAAAATATATTCGTAAATACCATTTTTCGACCAAAATATATCCGATATATCCACAAAAATATTTCGCGATATATTTTTTTGCCATTCGTACGAAAAAATTCTAAACTCCAAAATCACATTTTACATCGTTATTATGCCTTTAGCATCGCGTACTATGCAATGACGCGATCATTAAGCGATTAATTAGTCAGCCATTCGCGTGTGAAACGTCGAAGCGTTTAATATTCCGCGGTAATTTTAATAAATTCGCAAAAATATATCCGCAAATACCATTTTTCGACTAAAATATATCCGATATATCAATAAAAATAATTCGCGATGTATTTTTTTGCTATTCGTACAAAAAAATTCTAACCTCCAAAATCACTTTTTACATCGTTATGCATTGAGAATCGCGCACTATGCAAGAACGCGATCATTAAACGATTAATTAGGCAACCATTTGCATGTGGAATGTGGGAGTTTCTATCTCGCGGTAATGATTCGCACGAGCGATCCATAGACCACACCTCCTCGAGTTCTAACTATAAGCAGGAAACTCTGATGCCTCTATTGCTGCTGACCGGTAAGTCCCTCAAGCAGAGAGTTGGCTTATTATCGTTCCCGGAATCAACGACAAATAATCGATAGCGCGTCAGTGTTTGATTTCCACCAATAGGCTGCGGGGCTTTTCGTAGAGAGCGAAGGGCGGCGATCCCTTCGCACACCCAACTCGGCATCAAACGCAGTAAAAGCGTCGACCCCCAGCGAACGAATGAACGGAAAAACTGTTGTCCCTTTATATGCCTATCCTCTCCCCATGTCTAGTTTTCCCTTTGTTCCCCCCTTCGACCATCGGCTACTCCAAGCATTTTCGGCAAAATGGCGTCTGTATATCTCTTCTTTTGCACATCGCAATAATTAATGCCATAACAATTATAATAACTCTTCGTAAAAAAAAAAAAAAAAAAAAAAAAAAAAAAAAGAAATTCATACTAATTACTCGTAACGATCGTTCTCTCTATTTTTGCGCGTCGGCTTAAACGGATTATTCGCCGCGATCCCGAAAATGTGAATAATTTAAGCGAAACCCTTCTCTCTACATACGAGACGAGAGATATTCGCGAAGAGGGTTAAACGATGAATATTTTATTATTCGCCTCCGCATGACCAAGATAGGACGTTACTTATTGATTTCAAATTATACCCTTTTGCCATACGTCCTCTCTTCGTGTCGTCTCTATCTTTCGCGATCTTTTGCCGTCGATGGGGCTTAATGACGATAATGACCGGAGGCTGATCGAGTGTTGTCATAAACCGTCGGGGCGCGAGGAAACAACCGGTAATTCACGACGTGGCCTCGTCGAGAATCGAAACGGGGGTACAGAGTCCGGGGGAACGGGGCAATTCGAAGCGAACAGAGAGAAAATCGTGCGCTAACCAACGAAAGGAGAGAACGAATACCGGTGCCACATTCGGAGAAACGAATTTAATGCACATTGCGTGAGTTAGTTGCACGGCATAGCAGCCTCTTTCAGTTACACTGTTATACTTCGTTCGGTTCTCTTACCGACTTGTAACTCTATATATATCTATAGGCAATAACGCAGAACGTATTATAAAGCGAAGCACGCGGTTTTCGAGAAACGCTCGTTGTACGGAGCTCTCTACCCGGTTTTCCTCCGCTCCACTCCACCCCGTTGCATTAATAAAAAGTTTTACGGTTCAACTCGTGAAACAAGAAGAAAGCTAACCGCGAGAGAAATGTGTTGTAGTCCACGTATTACATCCACCCGGCTTCTGGCTCTCCGGCACTTTGCTCTTTAGTTTCGTTTATAATTACTCGAACACCAGGGGGACAAATGGGGGGCTACACTACGATTTTATACACTCCGTGTTCGATGGATCGTGATAAATAACTATACCGTGAACCAATAGAGTTTCTTACTTCTCCGAGACTACGGTTTTTAGGAATTCACTTCCGGCCTATTTTCACGTAGTCATCGCCTCGAGAGATACTCCAATCATTTTTTTCATCACAAAAGACGGTGTAGAGATTTTTTTATTTTTTTTATTATCATTATTATTTTTTTTTATTTTTTTTTTTCGTAATAAAATTTTTTTTTTTTTTGAGGTTATTTTAGGGTTGAAAAAAATCTAATGTTTAGGATACAATAGAAAACGAAAAAAAATGAATAGGCTATCGTGAAAACGCGAGGGAATTTTTTTTTTTTTTTTTTTACGGAAAATAGGGACGGAAAAGGCAACGGGATGATTAGCGATAATACGCCGGTTCTTCGGATGGTCCCAACACGCTTTAACGCGAGTGTGAAAAATCGAGGCTCGATATACCATAATCGTAGTTCAACATAAAAGGCAACGAGCCGATACCTATACGCCTGAAGATTCTTTTCTGTTTCGTCCCGGTGGAATTGAGCGAAACATACGGCAGCCAGGAAAAGGATATCGATTGTAGGTTATACCTATACTCGCGATCGGAGATTGACCGTTATTTTTTTTTAATTTTCGCCCTTTTTTTTTTCGTTAACTCACGCTCGCGCAATTTAGGGGTTGACGAGAGAAAGAAAGGAGACGCGCGGAGAGTGAGAGAAAGGATCGGGCATCAGGCTGCTGGCGTCGCGCGGGGCACGATGACACGGTATAGGGTGCACGGAGGGGCCACCCTTGATCCGAGAACTTGGCAATCCCCCTTTCTTTTTAACTCTCCCCAGTGGCGGCAGCAGCCAGCTTCATCGGAGCGACCCGCTGCGTTTTTTTTTTTTTTTTCCCTTTTTATTTTTTATTTTTTCGGCGTGTGCTGTATGCGAGAGCCTCGCGTACCGGTGCGACGAAACAGCATCGCGTGTGCAAGAGTTGACGATGAATTTACGCGACGAGGGTCCCGAACGAGAAGCTTACGGGGGTAATGAGTCGAGAAAAAAACTCGCCACTTTGGAATTGATGGAAAGTTAACGTTACTTTGGGAAAAAAAATTCTATGCGCAATGTAACGAAAAAACGAGAGACGCGTCGATTGATTGACGAGTGACCTAATAGAAATTATTTCTGGCTATTTAGATCGTTTCTAATATTCGAAAAAAATCAAATTGCTGCGGGGCTTCGTGTCGAAAAAACTCGTTACTTCGGAATTATTGAAAAATTAACATTGCGCGGTAAAAAAAAGCGCCAATTACAATGCCACGAAAAAAAAAAAAAAAAAAAAAAAATAGACGCGTCGATTGATCGACAAGTGACCTGATAACAGTTATTTTTGTCTATTTCATTCGTTTCTAATCCCCAAAAAAATAAAATTCGTTACGAAGAAATGAGTCGAAAAAACTCGTCTCTTCGAAATTCCTTAAAAATTCCGAATGCTCGCTAAAAAAAAAATCTCCAATTACGATGTAACGAAAAAAATAGAGACACGCTGATTGATTAACGAGTGACCCAATCGAAGTTATTTCTCGCTATTCTAATAATTTCAATATAAAAAAAAAATGTTAATTTGTTACGAGGTAACGACTCGAAAAAATGCGTTTCGTTAAAAATACTTAAAAATAAGTATAATTCCATAAAAAAAACTTTAACCACAACGAAAAAAAAAAAAAAAAAAAAAAAAAAAATTTACCGCGTCCATTGATTTACGAGTTAATAGGAAATTATTGTAGAAATTCGAAGTACCAAATAGCCGATATTTTTTGCTATTTAAATTCCACTCAACACGAAAAAAAAAAAAAAGATCGCAACTCAATTTCCACGTTTGCAAGAGAATCGTAATTTCAATATTGAGTTTGAAGAATCGTACTGCGGTAACAGGAAAGACGCGACTCCGAGGGCTTCGCGAGTTCGATTCTTGCCGCGCCAGTGATGCTGCTACTTCTCTCTTCTCCATCGTGAAGGATAAGTCAGCAAGATCACGAATTCACGCCGGCGTGCATCATCGATTCCGCTCCGCTCTGCTCGAGTGAGCAGCGGTTCGATCGGCACTTATCTATCCGGTAGAAGTAATGCCGTGCGGCGGACAGACCTCTTGTTTCTTCCCGATGTAGTATAGAACTCGAAGAACACGAAGAAAATTACACCGAAGTCAAGCCAACGAAGCGAGCGAAGTTCTCTCCTCTCTGTAGTCACTATAACACACCGCAAAGCTTCGTTGTCGTCGTCAAACCGAATCCTATTGCTGCGATCCCCATAGTTCTTCAAAGATACACTCCTCTCTTCGAAATAACCGTTATATTAGCCGCAAGAAAAACGCGATCACCGTGAAAAATAGGTAAGGAAAACGAATGCCCATTGATATCTTTTCTCCGAAACAAAAGAACTGTTATAGTAGTTCTCCAAACGTTTCCGGAATTTCATGCTACAAATTCACTTCTTATTTTTTTTCACGCCGCACTATAACTATAACGATTTTTAACAAAATAAAAAAAATTAAAATAAATCGTTTCACTGATTATTTACGACGTTAAATTCGATACGAATTAAATTCCGAAAAAATTCAAGTAGTCGCGATGTATTAATTTTTTTTTTTTTTATTGCGTAATCTTAATCTCTCGTGAATACATCGAGATTAACGAGAAGAAACGCGAATGTAATGAAAAAAAGAGTTGCAGATACGACAAAAACTCGATGGCAAGAAGAGAAAAGGCACGTGCCATTGCCAGTAACATACTGCCGCGTTTCTCTGACGCAAGCGAACGCGTTTCGTTCTCCTCGTGATCGGGGACTCGCGTATTATTATTTAAAACAACCCTTCGAGCGATCGCGAGCAGGGGGTAAGCTTCGGGAGATGCAGGGGTTGCGTACACACGATATTGTGTGTAGTAGAGGGGGGAGAAGGTTAAAAAAGTTGGGGAAAGGCCGTCGTATCGTGCGAAGAAGGGTGAACAGCCTCCGCGCGCGTACGTAGTGTAGGTCCAGGTGCCGGTTGCCGCGGCTGCCTCCAGGGATTTTGTAAAGGGGGTACGAGAAAGAGGGTTCGTATTTTTTAGTAGAGGATGAAAGATTTTTTACGGGAGAAGAGTTCGGAGAGTAACGCAGCTACGGGAGAGAAACGAAGGAGAGACTGTTGCGGAGAGCGGTAGAAATCGAAGGGATGTCTACGAAATTTTTCGACTTCGAGACGATGCTGAACGAAGAGTTTAGAATTTTTGTTTGTAATTATATTAGGAGCGGGGATCATTCGACCAACCTGCCAAAAATTGTATAATATGGATATATTACACTGAGTATTGCAATTTTTTCCCCGTTCCCCCGACTATTTGCATAAACTCCGCGCGCCTTTCGTTCGCGAGAAACAAATAAACCTTCGAAGCCCTCTATCGTCGGGTGAAGAAACCGAAGGGTGAGTTTCTTAAGAACCTCCGAGCGGCGGCAGGTATTCCGCAGGTCTTTTCGGGACGAAGGATCGTCCGGAAGGCGAGAGAGAGCCAAAGCGTTGCGGCAAACACAGCGCAATATAGAGAGCTGCGAGCGCTCCTGCGCCTCGGGAGTTTCGTCGTTCTCTCTTCCGCAATGAGTCAATCGCGAAGCTCTGTCTCTTTCACAGAAGCTGAAAGGTTCGTTTCGAACTAAATTCGCGAATACTGCGTACAGTCGCGAAACACAGTTCATCGCGTGTTAAATTACGCAGCCGATAGATTGACGAAGTGCATTGATTTATTCGGCGATTCGATCGATGATAGTCGCCCGTGAGATTCGATTGTTTCGGGTCGATTGGGAACTATGCAATGCGCGACTGAATTACGGTAGTTTTGTATCTCGTTTCGGTTGCTGTGCGGTTCGGAGAGTGGAGCGTTATGCATTGAGAGGAAATTAAATGAGAGTTTAGCGATGGAGGATTGAACGAAGGTATTTGATTACTCGATAGCATTGCTGGACTCGCAATACGCGAGAACTCTGCGATTTACGAGGTTCGAGAAATGAGAGAGAAAATTAGAGAGATGATTCGATTGTTTTCATTTTTTTTCACGCGTTTCGAAGGTTTTATGACGGATAACGGAAGCAGTGGGAATCTTTTACGAGTCCTTCGGAAAAAAAATTATACGAAGGGTTGCAGAATTTTTTTCGGGGAGCGATAATTATCGCTGCGGTTTGGAGATCGTTGATGATTTGTTCTCAACGATCGATTATTATGTTTGGTTAATTTATTAGCTGTTTGTTACACAACAAGCGGTACAAAAATTGTATAATATGGATATATTACACTGAGTATTGCGAGTAACCGCGCCTCGCTGCGCGGATTATAAGGGTTTCAATGAGTCCTTTCGCCTTCGAGAAAGCAGAAGGTCAGCGCCCATCTAGCGGAAGGTAAAGAAATTATTTTTACGGTCACTTCAGGTCACGAAAATGTTAATCATTCGATTGGAAAGTTCCGCATCGCCGTAATGTTATCTATCTGCTATAACACAACGAAGAGTAACAAGAAGTCGGAACGATCTAACGATAGACACTGCAGACCTCTAATTTTTTTACAGTCAAAGAGCGTAAGAAATTATTTTCCAGAGATTTATAGAAAATTTCACATCGTGTTATAGTTTAATTCGGTAATAAAAATTACTTCGAGACTTTCGTTAGCTTTCCGCCAAAAATTTGATAATATCGATGTATTTCAGTGAGAATCGCATACAATAGACTTTCCTTCGCTTTCTTTGTACGTTTGATAACGAATCCCTTCGCTTATCGAGTAAAGAGAGTAAAAAAAAATTAACAATGGACTGCAGCCCTCGTATTTTTTTTTTTAATTATCGGATAGCAAGTGAATTAATTTACGGAGATCGTAGAATAATTTTTTTTCCTGTTTTGTTATGTTTTTATTTATTTAAAAAAAGCTTTGGTATGACTTGCATCAGCCTTTCACAAAAATTGTATAATATGGATATATTACACTGAGTATTGCATCGTATACCTTCCTTTCCTTTCTTTATTAGCCTTTCAACGGACCCTTTCACTCGCGAGAAACAATAACAATATCGCCCTCTGTTGGGAGGCATTAAACTTTTTCCTTCGACCTCTGGACGGCAGTAAACGAAAAGCGAAAGGATGCGGAAGTATCCGCGCCTTTGATTTTCTTTCTTCTATTGACCTGCAGAAGCGCAGCGCGCATCCAGCGAACCGTCTAATATTAACCCTTTTTCGGGAAATCGGAGATCCGCGATTTCAATGCTCTGTACTAACGCTTCGTAAAAATTCAAACGAAGTCTCGAAATAAGAGTTGCAACGCGCTAAACTCGTATGAGAGTTGCACTCAGCGTCCGAAGAACTGCAGAATAAAAAAAAAAAAAGAAAAAACAAAAGCGCAACAGATTGCAACGGTCTCTACCTTTGCAAAAAAAAATTCTAAAAATTCGATTTTCACACGAAATAATAATTCGCTGATTCGCGAATTTTTCATACATTTTTAATTTTTTTTTTCTCGCTTTCGCGCTTTTATACATCGCGTACTGCGATTGCAGGTATTTCTCGATTCATTAGCGACGATTGTTAATTACTCGCAATAGTTTGCGTATTTATTCGTGTCGTTTGTTGCGTATTTTTTATGACGAGAAAAAAAAAACATCGCGCTATCAGATTTGATATTCCGGTTTAGATAAGAAGTGAACTAACGAATGGGGGTAATAAAACGACGCGAGAGGCTTGAAAAATATAATCAAAAGAATATTAAATCATTCAAAGTGTCTCTCGGTATCCATTTTTATTCAGAAATTAGAGTCATTTTTTTCTCTGTACGGGAAATGCTTTCCATGGAGCGTAAGTGCGAAATAATTTCGATTGCAATACTCAGTGTAATATATATACGTTTCGTATTATATATTTTTTTTTATAATATGAATTTTATACGAAAAAAAAAAAAAAAAAATCCCGAATTGTCCCCAATGGGCGGATGGGAGAAAAAAAATCTTTTCTTGGCAGGGAAAGTATTTTGTTTTGTATAATTTAGGAAAGCTATTACCAACTTTCGCAAGCTTCTTCCAAAAATTGTATAATATGGATATATTACACTGAGTATTGCAACGACACTCATCCGCTCGTCGGTTTATATATGCGCACCGTACCGTTTCGTTAGCGCGAAACACCTGAGTCTCTCGCCCTCTATAGTAGGGTGCAGCAATTAGCTTACGATTGTCTCTCGGAAATTAACATTATTTCACATTTCCGTGCGTTATACACGAAGATACTTTCTATTATCTATTCTCCGCAAAAAATTGTGTCGATTTAAAAATCGCAATTATTACGCGATTTCCTCGTAAAAATCTTTATAAATCGCAGTTCACATCAACTCACTTCGCCTTCTCAATATCATTATATAAAATCGCGAAAATCTCTCGAATTTCCAAAAAAATTATATAAAGAAAGCCGTAAAAAAAAAAAATCGTCGAACTTACGATTTTTTCTCGGAAAAAAAAAAAAAAAAAATCGTCGAACTTACGATTTTTTCTCGGAAAAAAAAAAAAAAAAAAATCGTCGAACTTACGATTTTTTCTCGTAAATTAACATTGTTTCACATTTCCGTGCGTTATACACGAAGATACTTTCTATTATCTATTCTCCGCAAAAAATTGTGTCGATTTAAAAATCGCAATTATTACGCGATTTCCTCGTAAAAATCTTTATAAATCGCAATTCGCAACGTCCTTCGCCTTCTCAATATCATTATATAAAATCGCATTAGCCGGCAAATCGCAAAAATCTCTCGAATTTCCAAAAAAACTATATAAAGAAAACCGTAAAAAAAAAAAATAAAAAAAATCGTCGTACTTACGATTTTTTCTCGGAAATTAACATTGTTTCATATTTCCGTTCATTATACACAAAGATACTTTCTATTATCTATTCTCCGCAAAAAATTGTGTTGATTTAAAAATCGTAGTTATTACGCGATTTTCTCGTAAAAATCTTTATAAATCGGAGTTCACAAGGCCCTTCGCCTTCTCAATATCATTATATAAAATCGCATTAGCCGGCAAATCGCGAAAATCTCTCGAATTTCCAAAAAAAAACTATATAAAGAAAGCCGTTAAAAAAAAAAAAAAAAAAAAAAAAAAAAATCTGTCGAACATCGAGCGAAGGGTGCATCGAGGTGTTCACGCCCCTTTTTTTCGTTCACGAATTGGCCCCGTCGAAGCGAAACACGCGCGCAGCAAGCAGTCTAATATTAACCCCGTTTTTCGAAAAACGGGGGTTGACGGACCTCAATGCTCAGTCTCCAGTTCTTTATAAAAATTCGAACGAACTCTGGAAATAAGGGGTAACTAACTGGCTGTACTCTTCGTACGAGGGTTGCACCCAGCATCCGAGAAGAACGCCGGTGGCGCGAGTTAAAAAGGGGGAAGCGAACGTAACCGGCTGCACCGGTCTCTCCCCCCCGTTAAAAAAATCCCAAAAATCCCATTCACTATCGTCTCACCCTATCGATGAAATATCCGCGGAACGGCGGAAGGATTTTCATCCCTTCCGTGACAAAAGTGTTCTACCGATTTTTACCCCTAAACTCGCGTACACGTTGGAGTTTCGATCGCTAATACAGAAAAACGAGTGACGATCCGAAAGAATAGAAAAATCGCGTGTTAGTTGCGCGGGATGCGAAGGGGAAAAGAATGAAAGGCATTGTATTTCGTAGCGGCAAAGCCACGAATATCGCCCGAAAAAAAAAAAAAAAAAAAAATGATAGTTACTTTTCACAATTTTCGTCTCGATATCCCATTTTTTATTGTGTCGCGTACATTGTGCCGATTGTAGAGAAAGTATCATCCTGCTACGTTATATATATATACTATTGGCTGGATTAGTTTTCAATGCCCTTGAGAGTCGCCTTTTCTTTTTTTTTTTTTTTTTTTACTACCGCCGCTGATTTTTTTACCCCTATAATTCATTTTTTTTTTTTAACGAATAATCGCTAATACTGGCAGACAAATCATGAAATCGTCTTATCGGAATGTTAAAAATTGCTAAAAGTACTTTTTTAATAATAATTGTTGCGTATACTTCGATATTAATGGTCGGAAAATTAAAAAAAAAAAAAATTTGAAATCCTATTTTCGATACATTTCTTAAAATATACATATGTTACACCGACGTTATCGAGAACGTTTCTGGAATCCCTTATGTTGCTTATCACGTATTGTAATCCTTACAAAAATGTAAAAGATCGTTATGTTTATAGCAAATCGAGATCGACTTTTTTTTTTCTCGCTCTCGCCTGCGACAACGGATGCTGACTAACATACACACGAAAAATCATTCTAAAAAAAATCAAAATTTCATCTATCTAATCAACGGCTCCTAGAAGATCCATATTTGGTGTTGCGCTTTGAATATCACTGGTTGCTATCATATATTCCGATGCGGATATGTAAACGCCGACGAGTATTCCTATAGCACTCGCTGCGTAAAGATTGCGTTGATAGAGAATTATACAAGTAGCGATGCAGAGACCGAAGTACGTGAGGTAACGCGCCCAGTTTTCGGTGTTTTTGCGTCCGAGAATATCGGGATCTGAAAAAAAAAAAAAAAAAAAAAAAAAAAAAAATTTCGCAATAATTAAAAATCGCATCTTTCGATATTTTTTTTTTTTTTTATAAATTTTTTTCTAAATAATCCCTCGTAACTTACTTATACAAAAGTTGTCTTTCCGTTGATATCCCTCAGCGCATTTAATACACATATCGGGACCATCGCCGGTACACCCATTGCACGCTCTGTCGCATCCGAGACACGAATAATTTCCGGCTTTGTTAACGCAAAATTGATTTCCGGGACAAAATTTATCGCTTTCCAGACATTCATTGATATCTATGCAACCCGTTTCTCCCATCATTTTCCAGCCGTCTTTGCAGCTTTCCAAGCAATCAGCGGGACCCGCGCCTTTGCAAGCGCCGGCGCAAGCCTCGTGGCAACTTGAGCACAAAAATTTATTCTCATCTCTGTAGGATTCGTAATGCGCGAAGGCGCATTCTCCGCAATTTTCTCCCGTGTATTCCCGATCGCAAAGGCAATGTCCGTTTCCTTTTCGGGTACCGGAACCTTTGCATTTTCCATTATTATTGCAAACTTTGTCGGGATAACCGGCGCACGGCGTGCATTCCGTACCAAAGTGGTCCTTTGGACAGCAGCGCTGCGCTTGTTGTATGCAAATGTAACCGAAGATATCGGGATGAGTATCTTGATGATTGAACCACCAATCCTCCACCGCGTGTTCCAATTCTTCCGCCAATGTGTGACATTGCGTCTCTCCTCTCTCTACTTCTTTGCAGAGATTTTCCTGGATTTCCGTTAATCGCACTTCGCTTTTGGAATACGATTTCAGTTTATCCTCTTCCCAGGCGCTGTCTCCGCCTTCGAATTTTCCTCGTTTCGTTTTCTCGATACCCTGAAAATTTACATATTGTTTAGCGATACGATAATTAAATAAAAAAATTTTTATTTTGGAATTTTTTTTTTTATCGACGGAGCAATAAAATTTTTTTTTTTAATTTACGATTTATATAGATTTAACGATATTTTTATTGAAACGAAATTAATTTTAGAGATTTGTGATTAACATATTGTTTAATGAAAAACAGATTAATTCTTTTTTTACAGATAAACGATTGATGCGCAGACGACTCACCTTCTTGAAACTCTCGGTAAGTACTTTGCAAGCTGCGCAAGGAGGCAGCTTCTCCGTCTTTAACTGTTCCTTCGTAGGCGGCGAGGGTTTCTTACAATCCACGTTGGGAATCGAGGAAAATAGCAGAAGCAAAGTGGTATTGAGAAAAACAATAGCAGCTATTCTTATCATTATTACTAAATGGCTGTGTTAAGTTGTCACTTAAACTATAACTATTTTACGAAGTATTATCACCGGGGATATTCAGCCCTTATGGAAGATTAATAAATGTTTTGCAACGAGGTTTTTTAACAATCGAAAAAAAACCTGTCGAATTGACTGAGAAGTGCCAAAGCAGAAAGATTTTGCTGGCCGAAGTGTTGATAGACGCAATTTCCACCACCTGAATGCCGCAACCAATCGCGAGTAGACATGCGCCAATTCTAAGCCTATAGAAAAACACCGCGTATAATTGACAAAATCTGTTGCAAAATAACTGATAAGCCTCGTAATAACGTATTCTCGCGGTATTCGATTAATTAATCCATTCCTCCGATAAAAAACGAATCCTCGAAATGGCGCATCTGACGAAAAAAACGTTTCTAAACATGCAAACTTCGCGATTAGCGATCAGCTGTCGCGATTTATGCTTCGAAACGTTTTTTTTTCTTGCAGATGTCGCATCGACTTCCCGGGTCTTGCCGGCAAAGCAAGATGGCGGCGTATCCTCGAGAATCGAACAGTTGGCGAACGTGATCAAGTGACGTGTCTCCGTTCGGCTGTGTGGAATAAAGCGACAATTAAAAAACCGCCTGGGCGGTGATGATTGTTTAATAATCACGTATTAAACAAGCGAGAAAAAGATGTTGACGAAGTTCGAGACGAAATCCGCGAGGGTCAAGGGACTCTCGTTCCATCCGAAACGCCCCTGGGTACTTGCCAGGTGAGTAACCTTTAACAATCGCGTCTTGTTTTAATTGTCGATACGTTTAACCTTTTATCGGCTTGACATCTGCCACTCTCCAAAATTAATCACTTTTATCACGAATAAATCGATAAAAATCAATTTTTAGCAAAATCCACGTAATTCGTAGCGCTAAAAAGTATTTCGGAGAACTCGAAAAAAATCGACGACACAATATTTTTATCGGAAACTAATGTCATTTATTTTCCACATCAGTTACAATAAATAGTATAAAAAAATGTTTCGTCGTACTTATAGCTAAAATCACAACATCGGTACTTTAATTTCAGCCATTTTGTCATTGTTTACGTTAAGCGAGAGTCGTTGATTCGGCGAGAATTTCTTCCGTCGCTGATGTTGCATCAGACGCAGGTACATCGGTAGATTGTTCAGCGACATTGTCCACCAATTCCTGTTGTATTGATTCCATTGGTGTAGTTTCCGATTGCAAAGTCATTGGATTTGTTGCGTCTTTCGTAATTTGGTCGCTGGTTGATTCCTCGGATGATTTATCGATCATTATAAACTCTTCCGGAATCTCGGATTCTTTATTTATCATGGGATGTTCTGCTTCCATCGCCGGCTCTTTGCTAATCATGAGAAACTCCATTGGCATCTCAAGTTCCATCGGCATCTCAGGTTCTTTGCTGATCATCTCGGGGTCCACTTGCATCGCAGGTTCTTTATTCATAATTTCAGGAACCACTTGCATCTCAGGTTCTTTACTGATCATCTCGGGATCCACTTGCATCTCAGATTCTTTCCTAACGATTTTAGGATCCATTTGCATCTCAGGCACTTTGCCATTCATCACAGAATCAGATTGCATCTCAGGGTCTCTATTAACGATCGCTGGTGCTGTTGGCATCTCCATTCCTTCATTACAATCTTTCACCGCAACTTCCGGAACTTTTTCTCCATATTCCGTATTACTTTGCACCGACACAAGAGGTGTCTGTTGATAAATATACTGAACAACAGGATTATACGATTGTCTATAGTTAGGATACAAAGGAAATCTCGGAGCCGCCGGTGCATTATAAAAATTAAAGGGATGTCTCTCAGTCTGAATGTAATTAAAAGATTGATAAGAATTCGGAAAATGGTTTCTTAATTGCGGAAAAAGAAGAAACTGTTCCTGCGCAATATTTCGTTGCGGAGGCGGATAAAAAAATTGTTGTTGCGGAGGATGCAATCCAAACGGCGCAAAGGGATGGAGAAAAGTCGCCCAGCATCCCGTTACAGTCAGCAAAAGCTGCAAAAAAAATCATTTTTCGATCTTTATATTTGATAAAACAATTTTTTAAACCTTTAATACACATATTGGTAATACTTACGAGCGATGAGACGAAACAGAACTTCATAATTATAGTTTAAAAAAATGTTTTTTTATCTTTAACTCCGCAAATGAAAGGGATTCTTGAGTACAACTGCCGGCTCCTGGATCGTCCCTCTGATCTATATACAGCCGCGCGGAGGTCGGATCTCGAACCCCTCCAATTTTTGAAACGCGCTAAATGACCTGATTTTTTACGCGCCTCGCCTCAAGGCCTACCAACTCGTGTTTGCATGCCGATTTGTCACATCGGCCCGTTACTTCGTCGAAAAGAATAATCTCGCGGGCGTAACACTCGAGCTGTGAAATAACTGGTTCTTCTTAACAGTAACGGTGATCTATTTCTATCCGGTCAATACTCTCAGCTATTCGTCATCCATTGCGCAATTATCCGGCACTCCATACGAAAAGGAGTGGTGAAAAATTTGAATGAATTCGAAACAAAAATTTTCGAGTCGATTATCTATGTCGATAATCAATCGATCAATTTTTTTTTTTTTTTTTTTTTTTTTTTTTTTTTCTATCAACTAAAACTTTACATTGTCACTTTCTCACCCGCGCCGTTTATGTTACAGTTTGCACAATGGAGTTATCCAACTCTGGGATTACCGAATGTGTACTCTTCTCGACAAATTCGACGAACACGATGGACCGGTCCGCGGCATATGTTTCCACAATCAACAGCCTCTCTTCGTATCCGGTGGCGACGATTATAAGATCAAAGTATGGAATTACAAGCAGCGAAGATGTATCTTCACACTTCTCGGACATCTCGATTACATAAGAACAACGATGTTTCATCACGAATACCCGTGGATTCTCAGCGCATCTGACGATCAAACGATTCGCATATGGAATTGGCAAAGTCGCACGTGTATCTGCGTCCTCACGGGACACAATCACTACGTGATGTGCGCGCAGTTTCATCCATCGGAAGATATGATTGTATCGGCATCTCTCGATCAGACGGTCCGCGTCTGGGATATTTCGGGATTAAGGAAGAAAAACGTCGCGCCGGGACCCGGAGGTCTCGAGGATCACTTGAAAAATCCGGGAGCTACGGACCTCTTTGGACAGGCAGATGCGGTCGTGAGACACGTTCTCGAAGGACACGATCGCGGGGTCAACTGGGCGTGTTTCAACCCTTCGCTGCCTTTGATCGTTTCCGGTGCGGATGATCGGCAAATAAAAATGTGGCGAATGAACGATCTGAAGGCGTGGGAAGTGGATACTTGCAGAGGACATTACAACAATGTTTCTTGCGTTCTTTTCCATCCGCGACAGGATCTCATTCTCTCGAATTCCGAGGACAAGAGTATCAGAGTCTGGGATATGGCGAAGCGCACGTGTCTCAATACTTTTAGAAGAGAACACGAGAGATTTTGGGTTCTCGCGGCTCATCCGACTCTGAATCTCTTCGCTGCTGGACACGACTCCGGAATGATTATTTTTAAACTCGAAAGAGAACGTCCCGCTTACGCTGTACATGGAAATCTGTTGTACTATGTGAAGGAACGTTTCCTGCGGAAATTGGATTTCACGACTTCGAAAGATACTTCTGTTATGCAAATACGCGGCGGTGGAAAGACACCCGCGTTCAGCATGTCCTATAATCAGGCGGAAAATGCTGTACTTATTTGCACGAGATCCACCGGTAATATCGAGAATAGTACTTACGATTTTTATATGATTCCGAGGGATGGGGATTCGAATAGTGATCCTGAAACGAAGAGAGGATCCGGCGTTACTGCGATTTGGGTTGCGAGGAATCGGTTCGCTGTTCTCGACAGAGCGTATTCGGTAATCAAAATTTTATGCGCAGAAAAATTGCATTAAAAAAAAATTAATGAAAAAAAAAAAAATTCGTAAAAAAAATTTCTGCGCAGAAAAATTGCATAAAAAAAAATTGTAAAAAAATGTTCTGCGCAGAGAAATTGCATTAAAAAAAAAAAATTTGTAAAAAAATTTTATGCGCAGAAAAATTGCATTAAAAAAAAAATTTGTAAAAAAGATTTCTGCGCAGAAAAATTGCATTAAAAAAAATTAATAAAAAAAAAAATCGCAAAAAAAAAAATTCCACGACGCTAATAATTTTTATTATTTTTTTACAGCTCGTCATAAAGAATCTGAAGAACGAAGTAACGAAGAAAGTGCAGATCCCGAACTGCGACGAGATATTCTACGCGGGAACAGGAATGCTGTTGCTTCGCGACACGGACCAAGTGATTCTCTTCGACGTGCAGCAGAAGAGGACTCTGGCGGAAGTAAAGATCTCGAAATGCCGTTACGTCGTCTGGTCGAGCGATATGTCTCACGTCGCGCTTCTCGCAAAGCACGTCGTTAACATTTGTAATCGTAAACTCGAATCTCTCTGCACAATCTGCGAGAACACGAGAGTGAAATCCGGCGCTTGGGACGACTCTGGTGTATTTATTTACACGACGAGTAATCATATTAAATACGCGATAAATACCGGAGATCACGGAATCATCAGAACTCTCGATCTGCCGATTTACGTTACGAGAGTTAAGGGCAATCAAGTCTATTGTCTCGATCGCGAGTGCAGACCGAGAATACTGCGTATCGATCCCACGGAATATAAGTTTAAACTCGCGTTGATAAACAGAAAGTACGAAGAAGTTTTGCATATGGTGCGCACAGCAAATTTGGTTGGACAATCCATCATCGCGTATTTGCAACAAAAAGGATATCCGGAAGTCGCTCTACACTTCGTAAAAGACGAAAAAACGAGATTCGGTTTAGCGTTGGAATGCGGTAACATAGAAGTCGCTCTGGAAGCTGCGAGAACTTTGGACCAAAAATCCTGTTGGGAAAATCTCGCGCAGGCGGCTCTCCTTCAAGGAAATCATCAGGTCGTCGAGATGTGTTACCAGAGAACGAAGAATTTCGAGAAACTCGCATTCCTTTACCTAATCACTGGTAATCTTGATAAACTGAGGAAAATGACGAAAATCGCGGAAATAAGAAAAGACGTTTCGGGACAATACCAGGGAAGCCTTTTGCTTGGAGATTTGTATGAACGCGCAAAGATTCTTCGGGTAAAAATACTATTTATATTTTATTATTATCAACATAATAGTGTAAAAAACTTTTTTTATTAATTTTTTTTTTTTTTTTTTTTTTTTTTTTTTTCAGAACTCCGGACAAACGTCTCTCGCCTACGTAACCGAGAAGATCCACGGAATCGCAAACGAAGACGACGATTCGCAGATCGACGCTGTGAGAGAAGAACTCGGAGATTTGGAACGCGGAGCCGTTTATCTGAGACCTCCGATTCCGGTGCAACAGGCAGAGAACAATTGGCCGCTGTTAACGGTATCCAAGGGATTCTTCGAAGGCGCAATGATGTCTCGAGGAAAGAGTCAAGTAGCAGCGGCTCTTGCGGTAGAAGAGGATTCTACTCCCGTAGAAGGTTGGGGCGCCGACGACGAACTCGGAATCGACGACGAGGAAGGAGTCGAAGGGGAAACCGGAGCGGAGGGCGAAGACGGCGCCGGTTGGGAAGTCGAAGACGTCGATCTTCCGCCGGAATTGGAAACCGCCGTCGCAACCGCCGAAGATGGTTACTACTCTCCGCCGACGAAAGGAGTCCCAACTTCTCAGCATTGGGTAAACAATTCTCAACTCGCCGTCGATCACATCCTCGCGGGATCTTTCGAAACGGCTTTCCGTTTACTCAACGATCAGGTCGGCGTTACGGAGTTCGACGTTTATCAGACACATTTCCTCAGCACCTTCGCACGCGCGCGTACGAGTTATGCTTCTCTTCCCAGCATTCCATCGCTGTACGCCTATCCGCAGAGAAATTGGAAGGAAGCGACTCTGAAAACGGGTCTCCCAGCCGTAGGTTTGCATCTAACAGAATTGGTACAGAGACTTCAAGTCTGTTATCAACTGACTACCGGAGGAAAATTCGTCGAGGCGATTGAGAAACTTCAAGCGATTCTTCTCGGAGTTCCTTTGCTCGTTGTCGATACGAGACAAGACATCGCGGAGGCGCAGCAACTCATTGAAATTTGTAGGGAATATATTCTCGGATTGAAAATGGAAAGTGAGAGAAAAAATTCGCCGAAGGGAACGTTAGCCGAACAGAAACGCGTATGCGAAATGGCTGCGTATTTCACTCACTGCAATCTGCAGCCCGTCCATCAGATTTTGACGCTCAGGACGGCTGTTAATATGTTCTTTAAGCTGAAAAATTACAAAACTACGGGATCCTTCGCGAGGAAACTTCTGGAACTCGGACCGCGAGCCGAAATAGCGCAACAAGTCCGCAAAATTCTACAGGTAATTTTAATGGAAAATGTAAAAAAAAAATAATCGTTTTTATGAAAAAATCTAATGAAATTATTATTAAATTGCAGGCGTGCGATAAAAATCCGGTGGACGAACATCAATTAGCGTACGACGAGCACAATCCGTTTTCGCTGTGCGCCGCCACGTACACACCGATTTATCGCGGAAAACCGGAGATAAAGTGCCCTCTATGCGGTGCGAGTTACCATCCGCAATTCAAAGACAGCGTTTGCAAAGTATGCGAAGTTTCGCGGGTCGGAAAAGAATGCATTGGACTGAGAATAAGTTCTTTGCAATTCCGATGAAAAACGCGTAATAATCATTTTTTTTTTTTTTTTTTTTTTTTTTTCATTACGACAATTATATTACAATATAAGAAAAATGACTATTATTGCGCAGCCAAGAAGGCTGTTTTACTCGTCTTTGTTTATAATTATTGATAAATCGAAAGGTATTTTCGCGATGTATATCCGGAATAATAATGTTAATACAATAAAAGGCGAGAATTTCGCATGTACTTTAAAACGATAATACGGCTCTTGGCTGAATAATACGAGTCCTCCGAGATATCGATATATCGTTTTGATAAGAATTTCGAACTGTTCCGCTGTAGAATAGAGAATTTTAAAATATATCAGCATTCATGAAGAAAAAATCGAGTAAATAATTGCTTGGGGTACGATGACTAATTTCGTAAAGTTCGGAGGTCATTCCCGCTTCGATAAACGATTAGATGATTAGAAAATAGAAGTCGAAAGTCCCGAGAGGGATTTGTAAAGAAAGTTATGAGTCAAACGCTAAATTTTGTTAAATATCGACTATTCATCGTAAAACAAACTTAAACCATCTGATAAAACAGAATGGGGAATATTTATGTAACGAAGTTAGCAGCGCCATTGCTGCCAACGTAAAATAAAATATGCTTCGCCTCTCTTGAATTTTTAACCCTTTACTTGGCCCGACCATCCGACAGCGCATAACAGAAGCGGAATTAACTCGCGGAGTGAGGGTAACGCGTTGCTACGGTAACGCGTGGTGGTGGGGGAAGGGGGACGATTCTCGTCGAACGGTTACGGGATTAAAAGGTTACACAGGCTAATACGGTTGGTTGAAGGAGAAACGAGAGCCGCAAGCCGAAGCCACGTATTGCCACGCTTCGTGGCGTCGGATGCCTAAAAGTTCCTACGAAGAAAAGACGGTTGGCAACAGAAACGGCTGGTTGTTACCGACGCAAGTTGTGTGTGCAATGGTGGATGCGGATTGTGGAGGCCGCTTGTGCGTGCCGTCAAACTGCTGAGTCGCACGGAGGGCTTATTTACGCGAATAAACTCGACGTTATTCGCAACAACAGAGGTGAGATAGAGTTATCGGTCGTTTGTACACGGATTTTGTTGTATCCGTCGTTTCGTAAAGTCAAGCGCGGGTAAAAAGGATTTTTTTCGCATTTTTTGACGCGAGTTTCGATTACTCGAGAGTAATATATAAAAAATATCGCAGGGATCTCGCGATAACGAAAACAATTTTCGATCGTGGACGACGATTGTAAATCAATACGATTGTCAATTGAATCGTCGAAAACAATACAGAGAGAACAGCCGGTCCGGGAAAATAATATCGCGGACGTACGGGGGATGGTTGTGCAACGTGAAAAATATATTTTTGTTCCCGTGCTATTGGCGCTCTTTGAAGCGATACCGTGAAAGCCGATTTCAGTGCTGTAAACATTGGGCGAGTAAAATAACACACGTACACGCGCGAGCGCCGGAGATACGGGTGAATCTCGGATATATCGGTGTGTCGAGTTTCACGGCGGTGAAATATACGTGTGCGTTGCCGACGTTTGGACTGGCCGTGTGCGCGCGGGGTTGCGCTTACAGAAAAACCGCCGGGTTTTTTTTCTTGCATCGTCTCCGATTCTCAATATCGTTGTACGAACACACAATTCGCGGCCGATAGAAATTCGCGTCGTGTTCGTACCCGTCGATGCAATACGTTAAAGTTATTTCGCGAACGGGATAACTCCTCTTGGGACTTATCGTTCTTCGGCGCGCGAATGGAAGGTTAAGAAGTTCCGAATGGATACATAGAGAGACATATATATACATATATACACCGTTGTATAGATGAGAGTCCGAGTTGGTAGTTTCGAAAAGTGACAACTTTTCGTACTTCACTGTCCGCGCCTATTTTCGTTTGTGTGTACGAAACTTTCGAAATAAAATCATCGCTAGTTGAGAGACGGAGATCGAGGAATTGTGTGTGTTGCGCGCGATCGAAGTGACGCCGAACACAAAAGTTCGAGGACGCCGTTTATTTGTGTGTGTACGTGCGCGTATGTGTTAATAAAAATCATTCGTTCGTTTTGATAATAATAAAAAAAAGATCTACGCGCGGAGGGTTGATACGCGTCCGTGAGGTAGGGCCCCAGTGTCGTCCGTTGCGCGGCTACTGCTCGCAGGGTAATACGGCGGTGTGTGTTAAGAATGGAAAAAATGATGTGATCGACGGTCATCATGGCGGCACCCATGTTAAAGTGGAAACGGATCACGAATCCAACCGGGCCACAGCCGAGACCCCGACATGGACACAGGGCGGTCGCCATCAAGGATCTCATGGTCGTATTCGGCGGTGGCAACGAGGGCATCGTCGACGAGCTACATGTTTATAATACAGGTAAACTTTTTTTTCTCGATCTATCCCTTATCTTGTGCGTCCTTTCTGGCTGGTTGTGCGCGCCTCTTCGGTGTACGGGTTCCCGCGATCCAATATGGCGGCACGCGTTGACATGACGATCACCGGCCGGACCCATCACAATTTTAACATCTTCGATCTCTCATACAATAATTACGGATCTGAAATCATTGTCCAAAAATCTATCGGAATTCTCGTTTCTCGTATCAATCGCTGTGACCCTGTAGATAGAAAAATTATCATGAAAATTTTGTGGTGTCTGACATTTTTCCTGTTTATACGCGCGGGAGCGGCCATTGCTGTACTTTCTCCCCCACTCTATCCTCTCCATACGCGCCGTTTCCCGTCATTCCACGTTCGCGCTTCTCTCGTCTCTCTCCTTGTCTTCACTCCCTCGACGCCCCCTCCGCCCCCACCTCATTGTATATCTATCAAACGTTACCAACTTCGGAACGATGCATGCCTTCGATTATCTCGGCGCCAATTACAAATTTATCTCGCAACCATAATGAGATTTTAATTAACAAGCATTAGCTAATGAACTACGGATCGATGTCTAAACGCATTAACACTAACGACATATGTTTTTGTCAAACAGCCTAATACACTGTAAAAATCGCTTATATTTATTTATTTTTCAAAAATTAAACATTATTTTCGATCGATACGCGTTATTTGCCGCGAATATTGTTATTCACAATAATTTCAGATATCGAAGAAAAAAAATCTATAGATATCCGGAATATGCGCAAGTAATGCACTATTGCATTCCTATGCACTTGCATAGCAATGCATTCCATTGAACAAAGACATTCACTCGTGATCTGAATGCAAGATGAAAGATTTATTCACAGATATTGAACTGATGTATTTGCGCCGACATCCATTTATTCCTTACGCCGCTCTAAATTTCTATTAATATCCCGCGAAATTTCGATAAATTTCAAATTTATAATGTATTTTTGTTTCAGCAACAAATCAATGGTTCGTACCATCGACAAAAGGCGACATACCACCCGGCTGCGCAGCCTATGGTTTCGTCGTCGACGGCACGAGAATTTTGGTATTCGGAGGAATGGTAGAGTATGGAAAATACTCCAACGAATTGTACGAACTGCAAGCAAGTAGATGGGAATGGAAGAGACTGAAGCCAAAACCTCCGAAACACGAACAGCCGCCATGTCCGCGTCTCGGACACAGTTTTACGCTGATAGGAAACAAAGTATTTCTATTCGGTGGTCTGGCGAACGATAGCGACGATCCCAAGAACAATATACCGCGGTACTTAAACGATCTTTATACCCTTGAATTGCTTCCCAATGGAGCGACTTCCTGGGAAGTGCCGCAGACCCACGGACACGCGCCTCCGCCCCGGGAATCTCACACCGGCGTTGCGTACACCGATCGCACGACTGGCAAATCGTGTCTCGTTATTTACGGCGGTATGAGCGGTTGCCGTTTGGGAGATCTATGGTTTCTCGACGTTGATTCCATGACATGGAACAAACCTATTGTACACGGACCAACACCGTTACCACGATCTTTGCACACTGCCACACTTATCGGACATCGGATGTACGTCTTCGGGGGATGGGTACCGCTCGTCGTCGACGACGTTAAAGTCGCCACTCACGAGAAAGAATGGAAATGCACAAGCACTCTTGCATGTTTAAATTTAGGTAAGCAATTCAGCTGCTTATGACGATTTTCTATTTAAAAAAAAAAAAAAAAAAAAAAAAAAAAAAATGGAAACCGGTTATTAGATGTTATCGTCGTTTCGCAAAATGTTCCGTCCTAACGAATTCTTGCTAATTGTTACATCAATTTCTTTCCACTATTGTAAAAAAAAAAAAAAAAAAAAAAAAAAAAAAAAAAATCGAAAAAAAAATAATTTTGAAATTTCCGAAATTTTTTTTTTTTTTTCCAAAATTTTTTTTTTATGTTCTAAATAGTTTTTAATGAAGTATGAGCGAAAAATAAATTAAATATGAAAAAATTTACGATAAATAAAATTTTTTTTGTCTTTTTGCAGAAACGTTGACTTGGGAACAATTGACTGTAGACTCCCTAGAAGAGAATGTTCCCCGAGCTCGTGCTGGACACTGTGCGGTCGGGGTACACAGTAGACTGTACGTGTGGTCCGGAAGGGACGGTTATCGCAAAGCATGGAACAACCAGGTTAGGGTCAGTTTAATTCACCGAGAGCCGCGTTTTCTCGTCAATCGTTAAATTTTCAAATTCTAATAGTTCCGTATATTCTCTAAAAAAATTTCACAGGTATGTTGCAAAGATTTGTGGTATCTTGAGGTGAGTAAACCTCCAGCGCCGTCCAGAGTCCAGTTGGTCCGCGCGTCGACGCATTCGCTGGAAGTCAGTTGGACTGCGACGCCATCCGCACAGTACTATATATTGCAAATACAAAAATACGATATGCCGCCGGCAACAAGCGCTTTCCCCGCCGCCGCGCCAACACCAGCACCAGCGCCCGTCGTCGCACCGGCCCCAGTGTTGCCGCCGACAATCCCCGTGATTTCGCCACCGGTAACAACAGCGGCAGCGATACCGGTCACCGTAACACCCGCGCGTCCTACGATTCCCCAAACGGCTCCGATTCGCATTCAAACACCGATACAAACTCCCGCGCCGAAGCCAATCCCATCGCCGACAATCGCTAAACCCGCGAGTCCAATGGCTCCGAGAGTAACAGGAAATCTCATAAGAATTCGTTCGCCTCTCGTAACGTCGACAGCGGTACCCGCAACGGTAGCAACAGTAGCTGCCGCCGTTGCGAGTCCCGTGGAACAATCGGCACCGATACTAAACACAACAACAACCGGTCAAACGCCTGCAGCGATGTCTGGAATCGCTGCTCTCGCGGCAGCGGCTGCTGCGACGCCAAAGATCAGTATGAACAATGTACCGATCATTCAACAAGGCGCCACCAATACTATAAGAATGAAAGGCGTACAGCCGGGACAACAGATAAGATTCGCTGCTCCCGGCGCAACAGTTTTACGCACCGCATCTCCTCAGCAAAACAAACAAATAATTATCCAAAAACCGGGACAAAATATTACCGGTCAGCAGATCGTTCATCTCGTAAAAACGGGTCAAGGAATGATGGCTACGATGCCGAAAGTGAGTCTAATGCCTGGAAAAACAGTTCAAGGCACCGGCGCAAAGCCCCTTAATCAGGGACCAACGATTTTGCGTCTAGTAAATCCTAATACTGTCGCCGGTTTGAAAACCCTGACGTCGATGAAGGGATCGAGTCTAATGGCGATGAGCAAAGGTCAGAGTATCGCTGGAAAACAGACGATAATGATAACGAAACCCGGAGGCAACGGTGGTCTCGTGGGAAGAACTAATCAAATAATCGTAGTGACTACGGGTTCCGGATTGCGGGCCGTACAGGCGGTAACCACATCACAAGCCGGCGGTGGTCAGGGAGGTAATTTGACGACTCCGGTAAACGTACTTCCGCTCTCAGCGGCGAATCACGTTACGAATCAGCAAGGAGTAAAAATGATCGTAGTATCTTCCGGTGCTATGGGCGGCGGTACTTCCGGAAAGCCGATAACAATAACAGTCCCCGGACAGGGCGGCGTACCGAAAACGGTTACGATCGCCACGAAGGGAGGCCAACAGACACTCTTTAATCCGGGAAAAAGTCAGATAATGACGATGCCACAGATACAAAAAGCACAGGACGCCGTTTCCGGAAAACCGGTAACGCTTCAGATGTCCGGAGGACTCGGAACAAAAACTGTTACACTTATGCCGACGAGTAGTTCGATCGTAACGCCATCTGCCGATTCAATTGATACGAGCAAAATGATGTTTATACCGCAAAAACAACCGTCGGCTTCGTTAGCCTCGACTTCCGATGGACCCGCGACTACCGATGCGGCACTTGCCGCTCTCGCTGCGGAAGCCGGTCTCATAGATCCCGTGCAAGAACCTTCCGGTGGTTTGTCGTTTATGGTAGCGGACGATGGAACAGGTGACGACAAAACTGACGATAGTTGCAACGGAAACGAAGCCTCTGCTGCGTTAGTATCGCAGCTTACAGGTGGAGAACCGATGCAAGTCGATGGCGATGGAAATTTCGTTATTCCCCAAGTAGACGGAGCATTTGATTTGCTTTCGTCCGATGAGGAGGAAGAAATTGGAGACCAGGAACCCGCGCCGGATATGAACGCCGAGTCGCTTGACGATGATTCGCAAGATATGGAACAGGAAGCCGCACCAGCCGCGAGTACGGAAGACGCACCGCAAGCTGAAGAAGAAGAAGCGAAAGAACAAGAAAACACCGAAACCCTCGATGCCGCGGAAGCAAAACCAGAATCGGAAAACGCACCGGAAGAAACTCCTGCGGAAGAAGAAAATACTGCTGAACTGGAATCTCAGTCCAGTGAATTAGCGACGGAAGGAACGAGCGAACCGGAGCCGCCGAGCGAAGGAGACATGCAAATCGTTTGCAGCGATCCGCCTTCAGCCGATACTTCGGTTAAATCGGAATTATCGGTTATTCAATCGGCTGCTGAACCGGTAATGGAGAGAATCACGCAGAATATTGTTAAAGACGAGAAAATCGAAGATAAATCGGAAGAAGATAACGAAGAAACACCGAATACAATAGTAGCCGCCGATCTTCCACCTTTGCATGAAAAATCGGATGCCGAAGCTCTTCTCGACGCACTGGAGGACCAAACGCTCGAACCCGCGGATGACGAATGCGGATTGGATATTGTTAAGGATGAGATAAAGGAAACCGCCGATCCCGTTGTGGAAAATACGTCGATAAGAAAATCGATCGACGCGCCAGAAGCTATGATAACGGAACCTTCGCCACCCGCACCCACCGTGACGACTACAGCTGCTATCATACCAGTCGCTGTTACCGCGGCAATGCCGATGACGCCGAGACAAATAAAAACGGAATCTCTGGAAGAACCAATGGATGAAGATAAACCGGCGGAAGAATCGACGTCTGTAACGAACGGTAGCAATTCCACAGCGGAAACGGAATTGGACGCGTTGCAGAAAGCCATGAAAATGGCTGTTAAACCGGAAATGAAAGAAGATCCCGTCGCTGTTAAGAGAGAAAAAGAAGCTGTGAAGCAGGAGAAGGAAAATGAGCGATCGGAATCGGGAGACGACTCGACTGCGCTAACTACGCTGGCGACTGCGGCTCTCGGATCCGCCGAACAACCTGTGAAAGTTAAAACGGAACTTGTAAGTTGCATTTTATTGTTTTTTAGAGTAAAAAAGATTTAAGAATTTTTTTATTTTTTTTTCCTATTTATAATTTAAAAAAAAAATTATAAATATAATTAAAAAAAAAAATTATAAATATAATTAAAAAAAAAATTATAAATATAATTTAAGAAAAAAATTATAAATATATTAAAAAAAGAAATTATAAATAGGAAACTAATTATTGTGATTTACTTATATTGTCTTTATTTGTTTTATACAACAGACTGAAGACGAGAAGAAAGAAATAGAATGGTACGACGTTGGCGTAATAAAGGGTACAACTTGTACCGTTCAACACTATTATCTTCCCGGTGACGAGCCGCTGGACATGTCTCAGGCACTCGGAGATATATTCAAAGGACGAACTAAGATTCCATTGGAATCCGGAACGGCATATAAATTCAGAGTCGCTGCTGTTAATAGTTGCGGTCGAAGCGCATGGAGTGAGGTGAGTGGAATTAATTAATAATTAATCGTTCGCTGACCTCCGGTTATCGCGCGAGAAAATTTTTTCATTGTCATGATATTTATTTTTTTTTTTCTATTTTTTTTTTTTTTTTTCCTGTTTTTTAGGTATCGGCGTTCAAAACTTGTCTGCCGGGTTTCCCCGGTGCGCCGAGCGCGATAAAAATCTCAAAGTCAGCGGAAGGTGCGCAACTCTCTTGGGAACCACCGCCGAGTCATCTCGGGCCAATTCTCGAGTATTCGGTTTATCTTGCTGTACGAAGCGCGAGCGCTGTATCGAATAGCGCCGGCGAAGCGACGACCGTCGCTACGACCCCAACACAGTTAGCCTTCATAAGGGTTTACTGCGGTCCCACAAATGCGTGTTCGGTACCTAATAGTTCACTGAGCGCGGCACACATGGACGTTACGACGAAGCCGGCTATTATATTTAGAATAGCAGCGCGCAACGACAAAGGATACGGACCCGCCACTCAAGTCAGGTGGTTACAAGGTCAGTATCAGCGATTTTAATTAGTTATCTTAATTATTTTATTATTTATTATTTATTATTTATTATTTATTATTTATTATTTATTATTTATTATTTATTATTTATTATTTATTATTTATTATTTATTATTTATTATTTATTATTTATTATTTATTATTTATTATTTATTATTTATTATTTATTATTTATTATTTATTATTTATTATTTATTATTTATTATTTATTATTTATTATTTATTATTTATTATTTATTATTTATTTTATGTATTTTATTTATTTTATTTATTTTATTTATATTGATTACTGTTTTTCTTTACAGATCCAACGACTGCTGTGAAGAGTAATCCACAAGTTAAGCGACCAGTTACTGACGCCCGTTCGCAAGCGAATTCCCCCCAAAAAAGAGTGAAACCCGAAATGGCAGGTGACAATTTTTCGTGAGTTAATTCCTAACGTCTCCCGATCCCAAAACTCAAGCGAAAATCTATCCCCTTCCGGGCCTCCGATCAGCGCTAACCGTATAATTTTATTTCCGCTGGTACCACACGCCTAAAATGACGTCGACAAGAAAAAAAAAAAAAAATCTAAGAAAAAAAGAAAAACAACAAACAAAAAGTAAACGATTGATAAATTGCGTCTCGATTGCGCGGGTACGCGAGACTCGCTAACGCGAGAAATTATGTAAAAAAAAAAAAAAAAGAAAAAAAATACAAACACAACAGTAACAATAACAAAACAAAGAAGAAGAAAAAAAAAACAGTTAATAAATATAGTAAGATTTATTATTACGGAGTCGAGTGAATTTTTAACAAAAATTTGTATTGCTTTCTACAGACGTTACGATACATATCGCGAAGTTACCTTGAATTTAGTGACTCGATCTTGACACGTTGGGGGAAGAAAAAGAAATTAAAAAAAAAAGGAAAAAAAAAAAAATACCTGTCGCGGCTTCGAAGGCGAAAGAGAGAGAGAGAGAGAGAGTACAAAGCGCGAAATACGGTCTGCAGAGCCGTCGACGCGCCGAAGGCCTCCGAGAAGAGTTTGATTAGTAAATCACACGCGTCCTCAAAGCTTAAGCTTTAGACGAATGATATTTGGGGGAAAATAAAAAAAAAAAAAGGCAAAGATTCAAAAGCATAATATACGGGGCGGTAGCTCGGTATAACGGTATTTTTGTAACAGTAGCTGAAAAACTTAAAGAAAAGCTTCTCGTTCGACATCGAGGAGTTTGTCATTTAATTGACTAATCAACAGACATAAAAAATTAAAAAAAAGAAAAAAGAAAATAAGAGAGACGAGCATTTGGAATTCACAACGGTAACTCTCAGTTTTCGATAAGAAAATATACTGCGAGATACTGCACGGGTTTCCAAGGCGGTACCATCTATTGTTTTATTTATTAAAAAAAAAAAAAAAAAAAAAAAAAAAAAAAAAAAAAAAAAAAAACACTATATACTTGAAAGTTCAATCGTATCTCACGAGTCGAGCAAAACGGTGCTACTACTCTCGTCTCAATCTCTCATTATATCTCACGATTGAACGGTACTTTTCTCTTTTCTTTACTGCCAATTGCGTGAATTAAAAAAAAAAAAAAAAAAAAAAAAAACACAATTCTATCGATCGAAATGAAAGAAAAAAAAAGAAATAAGAAAAGAGCGGCACGTAATTTCAAAGTTATTTTTGTAAGTAGTTAAAAAAGCTAAAACACGTGAATGTTCTGTTTCTGTTCCGTAAAGTTTCTCGATACGGTCTTCCATAGTTGAGAAACACTCGCTGCCCGCGATACCCTCGCGGATTTAATAGTCTCTTCCATTTCAACAATTAATCGTACCTTTCCGCACACAAGATAAAGAAAATTAGTCTTATAAGTTGCACAGGTATTCGATAGTAACAAGAAACAGCACTTGTTCCCTTCATCGCATTAGTGTCCCGTATCCGTATTTGATAATCATAAAAAAAAAATAAAAAAAAGAAAAAACCAAAACAAAACAAAACAACAGAATTACAGAAAAATTTTCCGAAATTATCGTTAACGCGAAATAAAATGGCCATAAGCTGTGAATCGTTTCGTGATGATTGCGTCGAACAAGAAAAAAAAAAAAAAAAAAAAGAAAAAAAATCAAAGTGCCTACGGTAAGGAGATAACGAATTCGTGCGATGCCCGTGCGGCATATTTCGTAATTTTTTTTTTTTTTTTTTTTTTTTTTTATTAATTATATTAATTATATTTTTGTGTCGTTGGCAGTGATAAAAAAAAAAAAAAAAAAAGGAGAAACGCTGCACCTTTCCCATGGAGGCTCTGTTCGATTGTGTTTTGTAACTCGGACTTTTCTTAACAAACTTGTGCTTAAAAACAATTTTTTTAATGAAAAAAAAATAACGAAAAAAAAAAAAAAAAAAAAAAAAAATGGTTCCGCGGAGCCGTTAATCGCGTTGGAAAACACGTGAATTCGTGAGACAATGAAGCGCTCGGTGACACAAGCGTTGATAATAGATTGTAACATTCTTGCGCAATACGTCCCCTCGGCGAATAAAAATGAATATAACACGAAGGAAAAGTAAAAAAAACGAAAAAAAAAAATTGGTGATGAGAAAGGCGATCGTCGAAAGGAAATGCGAGAGACACATCGCTGTCGACTGCGGAATCTTCGAAGTATCGTTTCAACGAATGTCGGTATATACATACTTTGTGTTGTGTTTAGACGTGAAACGTCATTGGTCAGTCTGTGATCGACAAATTAACCATTTTCCCAGCATCGTTCGCAAAAAAAAAAAAAAAAAAAAAAAAAATTGCAATAAAAAGAGAAAAATCGAAAAAAAGTACCCTATTGCGGGATGCAACAAAAAATTGGGAAATGACGATAAAACGCGCGGAGAAGCTAAACAGTCGATGAAAGAATGACAAATGACGGTCCTAGAATTCCTGTTTAATGCCCTACGTTCTCGAATTGAAGTACGTCGAGTCTCTGCCAGATATGTGGACTTGAAGTACTTCACCGTCGGCAAAGAAAAAAAAAAAAAAAAAAAAAGGTGAATGAAAAAAAAAAAAAAAAAAATTGTACATAGATGAACGTGTGAGACACGCGCATCGTCAAAGTGATAGATTATTTTTCGAGATCTATCTTCGGTTTTTGTATAAAACAATTTAGCGAACAAGAAGTGGAGGAACGGCGGCGCTCCTCGAACGTCTCCCGTAAAGAGGAATTAATTAAAAACGATAATTATGCACTTTGAAAAAAAAAAAAAAAAAAAAAAAAAAAAATTCGAACAAAAAAAAAAAAGATAGTCGAGAGAATTTTAGTTCGAGAAAAAAAACAGCGCCGCCGTACGGCGATTTTCTGACAATGGACAGACATTGTATATCTGTGAAGTATCTATTATAAAATCTATTGGTACCGATGAGAATAATGAATAAGAGTTATTGATACGTGACGCGCGTGTATGATGATGATAATGATGATGATGACGATAATGACGGGTGAGACAACGTTTTAAGAAGAAGAAGAAGAAGAAGAAAAAAAAAAAAAAAAAAAATTACGATCGGTAAAACGAAAGACATCTCAAATGAATATTAAATTTTATGATATATATTTTATTTTTGTTTATAGTAGTAGACAGGATTATTATTCAATTGGTATAATATTGTAGTGAACAGCGGAATAAGTGACAGAAACATTCGTTTTCATAATCGCTGTTTTCTTATTTGGTTAATTCTTCTCTATGATTTATTATCTCATATCGATCATTTTCCCGTATTTTTTTCTTTTTTTTTTTTTTTTTTTTTTTAATTTTCAAGTATAAATATATATCTATCCTTATTACAAACTTTTAAATAAAGGAAAACTACGAATAATTTAAGTGAAGCTACCCCCCCAATTTACGAAGACAACAAAAAGCAAAAGGAAAAAAAAAAAAAAAAAAACGAAAAAAAAAAAATGAGTAATAAATGGATCGAACGTCGAATATAAGAGCATTTCATCTCTCTTTTAAGTTACAGTGTGACCGATATACTTTTCAATCTATTATTCAACATATGAATTCTCTTCGATGGTAAAGTGTTAAGTATATATATATTATATAATAAAGAAAAACAAAATAAATGTCAAATCTTTCGATGTAATAGATTCATTAGACGGAAGGAGAATAGCGGGTAAAACGTGTGGGAGAAACGGTGAAAAATTTCACTGCAGTCAATGTGTTTTTTTTCTTCTCTTCTCACTCGGGGGGGAAAAAAAAAAAAAAATAATAAAAAAATAGTGGGATCTTCTTTAACCCGTTGCAGCGAGAAAAAGAGGGGATAATGTAACGTTTGGTGGGGGGACTCGGCGGGTTCCCCAACAACGACGCTACTGCGCGAAGCGCGTCCGCGAAATCAGTCGATCGCTGGCACTGTCCGACTGGCGCGCAAGCTCACGAAAGCTTTTATTCGTTCTAACGCCGTACGACAGAGAGAAATCGACGGAGTGTCGCGTTGAACGGAGCAAAGATAGAGAGCTTTATCACGACGACGAACGGCGACAGAGGTCCGCAAAGCTTCTCTGCTATACTATATATAAAACGAAAAAATAACCTCTATATATACGCGCGAAACATCGAGCGTAAAAATAAAATTCGCGCGTGTGTTTTGTAAGATATATATCCGCATTTTTTAACGCGCGTGTGATCCATTATTCGATATAACCGAAAAAAAAAAAACAAAAATTATCGCCGCGAAGTATCGGAAAAAAATTTTGAAATCTCGGAAAGTTGTAGCGAAGTAAAATAATTTCGCGAGTGTAGGAAAAAGTATTGGAACGAAAAACCGGCGAGCCAAACCGGCAGCCAGCAAACAGAAGAAGAGATGAGTACTCCAGTGAAGAAAGTGCCGATCCACCTGCAGGTTAGTAAAAAGGACGAGAGAACTCTACCAGAGGAGAGGAGATGCCCCCTTTATGCCGGCGTCGCCGTACCGCTGTCAACAACACGCCCTTTATCTACCTGAAAACTTGGGTTCTCGCGAAATTCGCTTAGTTTTGCTCTCACGTAGCGACGTCGAGATTCTTGGCGTCAAAATTACAATAACGCGTAGTACGCACTTTGCCGATTACGTAATACGGTCCGTTCAATTTTTTTTTTATTTTTAATATACACGATGACAACGAGGCGTCGAGTTAGAACTCTCGCGATGTTTTTTTATCGTCAGTTTCGCGAGTTTAGAAATCGAGCGCGTAGATCATTATCCGTATGCAGAATATACATTCTAATCACGCGATCGTTTGGCTAAAACAAAGTTTTAATTGTATTAATGAAACTTCGCGAACGAGGAGAGTCAATGGTAATGCGTTGCAGACACGCGTTACACGATCGAGTGACTATAGCCTGTGCGATACACAGGAGAAGATTATCCCCGAGAAGCCGTCTGCTTTGCCGCACATTAATCCATAATATTATTACCGGAATCAGACGTTAGCGCATGGAAGCTTAGAAACGCCGCTTTAAGAGGCGTTACTCCGCAAAGCCGAGAGTCTCGTATAACAGGTGCAACGCTTGGTTCTTATATGGGAGTAGTAAGTGGGCAGTAGGCAGCCACTTGAAACTCGTTCACTCGTCTCCTTATCGAAAAAAAAAAAAAAAAAAAAAAAAAAAAAACATCGAGCGGTCGACGAAGTACCGATGGGCAGACCACCAGCACGCCGCGACTCATCTGTAGTACATTTTTGTAATGGTATATAATATCTCACGAGAGCGTTGATGTTCGCTCGATATTATTTACAAGGCCCCTCAAGGCTTCTGGTCGTAGTATACACGTTAGAAATCTCTTCGCGGTTGTATTTCTTTTCATTCAGAATCTCAATTTGTTCTCTCACACTTCTCACTCGACGTGAGTTTCGTGGTCTATGAGTTTGCGGTTTAACGCGGTGTAAATTCTACTCGGCAATTAACGGCTTCTCGTTTGTCTCGCGGGGACTTAAGAATGAAATACATTTAACGAACGGGGCATGAAGAGAGACAGACAGAGAGAGAGAGCGAGAGAGAGAAAAAGCGTTACGGAGAAACAGGGAAACGCCTTCGGGGGTTGAAAAATTTTGGGGGACGAAATAATGTAATAGAATTCGTTGGGGATGAATTATTCAGCTACCTAAGAGGGTAAAGGAAAAAATCGTCAAAGAACCTATATATACCGCATAGTATATATATATATATAGGAAAAAAGTTTGACTGTGTCGGGTTTCTCGTAAGAAACGAAAGTTTTATCGCACCCGGGCAATCGCAAGGTTGTCGGCTTATTGATCCGGCTATCTTGCGACGTTGTGCGCTACGGAGTGTCTCATCGTTGTCCCACGATTACGATTTAGTCGCTACAGAAAAAAAATCTATACAAAAATATATATATATATATATATATTTATCAAAGGAATTTTCCACGTCCCTTAATACACCTGTGGAACCCATTCTATGGAAAACTCGCTTTCTTCATACGGCAGAAACCACGAGGCAAAGAGAGATCCTCGCAAGGAAAACTCGATGGAAATTTAATGAGTCCATCCGAAAGTTTCTCGTCTTTATAAGGAAATATAAGCTTTTCTTTCTTTTTTTTTTTTTTTTTTTTTTTTTTTTTTTTACTCGCGTTGTTTACTTTTCTAAGGAGCTCTCGAGGTAAAAGACGTTCGAAAGTGGTCGGGTCAGCTGTGTGATCCGCGAGGCGTAACGACAAGACATACCGTTATAATTTACGGTTCTCATACGAATAAAACAGAATTCACCTCAAAGGTTAATTTCCTTTGTATTCTAAAACTCCGAAAAAAAAAAAAAAAAAAAACAAAAACATAAACAAAGACAAAAATTCTCGGCAAAAGCTTGGAGAGCTTTGAACGATAATAATTGTGTACGAGACTGGCGACTGGTCTATGCGCCGGTTGGAACCACTAGTGCCGCGTCCGCAAATCGATAGTTCGTCGACACTACTAGGTACGCGCCGCCTCGGGTGGCATGTCCCGTGCAGACGAGGAAAACGTTGGAAAATTATGAATACACAATTTTGCTTTGTATAGTTCACCGACTCTACAGTCGTCCCATTAAAAAAAAAAAAAAAAAAAAAAAAAAAAAAACTTTAACTACAAACTATGTCTACCGCTCGTAATATCTTTTCCAAATACATTATTTTTTTTAACCCGTTCCTCAAACATCGTACTTAATCTTTCGAACTTTTATTGTCGGAGTACACTGTGGTACGGGTCTATATGCTCACAGGTATCAATTACTACCAAAGTTAGCTCCCTGACGTCGTTGTTCGTTCGTCTGACGAGCGAAAATTGAACTTCAGCCAGAAGAACATTTATAACATCGAATGTTATGCTAAATCTGTGTGAAAAGTAGAACTCCCTTTGCCGACAAACGATATTTGCGTTTTGCGTGATCAAAGTTTTCGCTATCTACGATCTCCGACTTCTCATTCGTATTCGTATCAAATTCGTATCGTTTGAATTGCACAGGTGCATTTTATCTACTGCAATGGGTATTAATAGATCGAAAAAAAGGGGGGGGGGGGGGGGGGGTTTTTAGCTATAAAACTACGTGTACCAATGTTAGTAGCACTGGTAGCCCGCAGGTTGTTGATTCTGAATATATAAATAGAAAGACGATGCGGTGGTAGCGAAGTATAGGGAAGCCAGGTGTGACCTACGCCCGCCACACGGTTTCCGGACTGTTGGCTATTTCGCTCGTTTGCTGAAAGCAAACTATACTATGCACAACGCAGAACTCATGACCCGCTTAGTACCGTTGCTAATGGGGTTTCGCTCCTCAAACAAGACGCGCGGACTACTCGGAGCGAAGAGTAGCAGTCGGTCTCTCGAATCCCACTGCGTACCGCGGAGCAAAGCTAATTCCTGGTGTCCGTGACCTATTCACCAAAATTTCAGCGCATCTATACTTACCTTCGAGATTTTTGAGAGCAGAAAATAATAGTGAAAGTCCGCCGAGCGATGGGAGGACGAGTTTCAGGAACCGGTAGTAGAGTAGCGTGTGATATAATAATTCGACGAAGAGAATCGCAACGATGAAGTAATCCAATAACGATTATTGGATATTGATGAATTCGTCGGTTCGCCGATTATAGAAAGAGATAGGGTACCACACCCTCGAACGCTTAGGTACGCCTTCAGCTGCAGTGAAGAGGGTAGAGAATACGGTATAGCGGAGTCTATACGGTAGTTACGAGGAATAGTGGCGCATCTCTTCGATTTTCTACGCTTCTGCTTTCGAATGAACTTAACATTTTTTTTTTTTTTTTACGGAATAATTTTCCAATATTTTTTTTCGTGTTTTGATAAAAAAAATAAAAAAAAACCTGAGATCGATCTAAAGCCGCAGCGTAAAAAATAAAAAAATTGAATTATCGCTTCTGCTTTCGAATGAACTTTAATTTTTTTTATCTTCCACGGAATAATTTTCCAATATTTTTTTTTTTATATTTTTTTCGTGTTTTGATAAAAAAAAAAACCTAAGATCGATATAAAGCCGCAGCGTAAAAAAAAAAAAATTGAATTATCGCTCACAGCATCGAAAGACATAGCGCCTCGTAGCGTATCTTTTATCGATTCTTTGGAGACGATAAACTGCGCCAAGCTTTCGGTCTCTGTGTGCAAACGATGCGTCACAGAGAGTTCCACTATTAGGTCTTCTCTCGCAACTCCAGATTTCTTCATCGATATATATATATGCCGATGTAACGGTTCACCGAGATAGTTCTCACGAGTCATAGAAACAGATAGGCGCACAGCTCAGTATCAGTTTTCACGATTCGTGACTGTATATTAGAACGAATCGTGAAACTTTGAAGATGATCGCTGCATTGTTGCCGCAGATAAACCAGAACCGTCGACATTATCTCCGGTTGATCTATCCGCCGCCGTTAGGGAGAGAAAATCATTTTTGCGGAGATGAATTCGCGACAAGACACGCGAGAGGAAGGGAAATAGATTCGGAGGTTGAAAACGCGAGGGACAAAGAGGTATCGATTCCGGCGTACTAAGCGATTCTCGCAATTCGCGTGCAACGAAAAGCCCTCGGAACGCTGCCGCGAAAACCAGTAGCAGCACTTTATATATCCCTATATCAGCGACTCTCTCTCAGCGCCTATAGTACACACTATGCCATTACGTCATTTCAAATTGCTCCGGGATTACGAGTCCATTTCCATTTCGATTTCCAACTATCGCCGGATATCCGTTATTCTCATACAAATGAACGCTGAAACGTGACGTTTTGCCATTTTTACAATCTTTCTAATTTCATTCGGGTTTACGGGCGAAATCTCTCGTGCGAACGCTCAGCAGGTATACGAGAATTTCCCCTTTTTTTTTTTTACGAAACAAATACTCTCACAGTTTCGGATTTTACGAGATGCTTGTATCAACAGACTGCGAGACTTTATCAGTCGTGGGGACTCCGGGAAAAAGATACCCGAGAGATGGGTATTCTCTCGCGCGGAGGAGAAGTTTGTTTTATGGAGTGAGTCGTGCCGCGAAGAATAATAACGGTCTCTCGCGCTGAGCGAAGGCTCAAAGGATCATATCTGTGATGCAGACTCCATTTTTTTTTTTTTTTTTTTTTTTTTCGAGAGAGAAATCGTAGCTTGTCGTTTGGTTTGTCGACACTTGGAAAAACAGCACGTGGCTAACACCCTCACCGTAAAACCCCCGTCAGTAGGTTGCGATCCGCGTCCAGATTTTCGTCGTTCGCGTCTCACACCGCGTGTACGATAGCTGCGAGAGAAATCTTCGTTTATCGACGACTATTTCGAGCGGAAGATCGCTAAAAATATGTAAGCGGACATATGTGGCGGAACGCGAGTACATAGAGAGACTACGAGACTAGGCGATAGTTCGAGTTCTCGCGGCACATTCTACGCGGCGCGCGGTATATAATTCTCGGCTCCGGTCTCTTCAATCGCGTGACAAGGTCTCTCACGCCCACCTATGTGCGTTCGAGGGGACTTTTTCACACCGTAAGTTCCGATAGACTCGTGTGTTGGACGGACTACGGTTTCACAATCGTAGAATCGATACGCGTTCTCCATACCGATCATGCGAACCTTATTAGTTTTTGCTGCATGCGAGTAGAAGTTTTCTCTTCGACTCCGTTCGTCTATAAGCGTTACACGATTAAGAATTCATCTTTAATCCACTTTCAAGTTTTCTTAACTACGTTATTGCGCGCATTTGTCGTTTCTCGTAAGTCTTTGTTGCAAATACGTGTAATTACGCAAATGGTATACCTGTAGAATTTCAATTGCGCGATGAAGCGTATACCGTGACTTCGATGATTTGCGAAGCGGATGTTTCGCGATCTTTTTTTTTTTTTTTTTTTTTTTTTTTTTTGAGGGGATGAAACAGACACGAGGGATTAGAGTATCGCGTAACAATGGCCACAGGGCGAAAGGGCGCATTTAAGGATGCGGGTTGTTGCCGAGCACACGACGAGCCCTTCTCAGCCGGAAAATCTATACCCGAGGGTCGCGAAAGCGCGTGCGAGTTGCTCCCTACGTTTGGCGTGTGGAAGGGTAAGGGATTGAAGAAAAAGGGCGACAACTTCGTGGTCGACTCGGCGGCTGGGTAGCAGCAGGAAGAGAGGGTTGAAAGAGACACTCTCGAGTCTCATGTGAGGGTGAAAAAAAAAAAAAAAAAACATCTTTCATCCGAACCGACCGGGGAGAGCGTGAATGCCAAAGGTCCTTTTGGTAAGCATCAGTGTGTCGGAATAATTATCATTTTTTTTCTGCATCTGTGAATTCCTCGCGATCGCTGCAGTCTGACGGGGAAATCTATTAAACGCGCGTCTGGCTTTCCATTTTTTCGAAATTCGAAAGAATTCGATACGCAATAAAAATTCATTAAAACATCGCGAATTTCGAAATTTCCGTGAGAATATAAATAGAGTTGCGAAAAAAATTGAAAACTACCGGCAACTTGATTTTTATCTCTCGTCTCGTCACAGCCATTGCTCGCGGTCGCTCCACATTCCAAATTGGCGTAAAAGCGTACGCACGTGCTTATGCGAGTAGTAGGAGTCGCTGATCGGTAAATTATATACAATCTTCACCGTGGCACGCCGGATGCGAAACTTATCGTTAGGGAGAGCGCTCGGCCGCGCGGTCGGCGCCTCCGTGAGATTCACGAGAATCCGTGAATTTCGAAAATTTCCGAATTCTAATAATAATTATTCCATTCCAATATCTTTTTTTTCCTCGTATTCAGAGCGCCCAAAATCGTTTGCTGATCAAAAACGGTAAAGTCGTCAACGAGGATGCGATTATCGATACCGATGTCTACATCGAGGATGGAATTATTAAGTGAGTAAAAAATCACCTATTCCTTTGCCTCTGAATTCGCATTTTTTTTTTTTTTTTTTTTTTTTTTTTTTTAATATAAGATATAAGAGTAATGCAATACATTTGTAACTTTATTAAGCGCAAAGTGCTTTTCGTCTATAATGAGATACAAGGAGATTAAAAAAAAAAAAAAAAAAATCGTTATCAGAATTCCACTATACGATAAGTACGAAGGTATTTTTTTAATTATAATCTTAGTACGATTAAGTGCGGGAGAACCAATGGAGAAACTGGTGCGATAATCTATGCCGTGGAACGGTCACCGGAAACGACTGGGGACCTTGTTTAAGCCCCACATAGCCTCCGCAACTCCTCTCCATTGGCTCTCCCCGGAGACCAATGATTTATAATATTGTCGAGATTAGTACCTCGATATTAAATTCCACCCCTCGCGGACTTACGATCGCCTTTCTCGCTTTACACACGAGCCATCGGCAGCAATCGAATACTCGTACATTAACTTTTCTTTTCGTTTCTTTTCTCTCATTGTATCCGAGTTTTCCGCACGCAACCAATCGCGTTGAATCGACAAAACCGGTCATTTTAATCGTTGTATAGAGTGGGGGACGACGCCTTACAATTTAACAGCATTTTGTTTGGGTTTCTCCCTCGTCGAGTTTTGTCGCGGCGCACCTTTAGAAATACGAGACTCTGCTTAGCGTTACACGATACAGAGTCCCGTCGAACAGAGTTGCGACGCCACGTTTCTCGCTTCATCGCTGCACTCTTTATTGCCGCGCTATGGATGAACGAAGAGCGCACGTCTCTTTGAACGTTCGGTTGATTCCTCTTAACGAGAACGATTTACCGAGGGAAGCGACTCGGCTCGTGTGGCCTACCGACGCGTTTTCATTACTCCGTACCCTTTACTCTAAAAATATTCGTGCCAAGGCTCGTCTCTCTCGTGTCTCTGCTAAGTCTCGACGATTTCTTAGTCACGAGAGACTCCCTGAGAACGCGAATTTTTCTAAGATTCTCTATTTCTCGCCGCGAGTCAAATTTATAAGCATTGCGCACATCGAACATGCGCATTGCGCATTGCGCATGTCTTGCGCATGTTTTACGCATTTTTTGCGCATTTTCTGCGCATTTGTTACGCATTTTTTTTTTTTTATTAATGATTACAGGCAATTGGGACGGAATTTAATTATTCCCGGAGGTACGCGTACGATCGACGCGCGCGGAAAATATGTAATGCCCGGAGGTATCGATCCCCACACACACTTCGAACTCGAGCTGATGGGGGCGACTTCGGTTGATGATTTCTATCAGGGAACTAAGGCAGCTGTCGCCGGTGGTACAACGATGATAATGGACTTCGTGATACCAAAGAAGGGTGAGAGCCTCCTGGAGGCTTACGACAGATACCGCACGAGCGCCGACGAGAAAGTATGCTGCGACTACGCTCTTCACGTCGCGATCACCAATTGGAGTCCAAAGGTGAGTTTCGCGAATACATCATTTATCGTTCCGAGAAGTTTTTTTTTTTTTTTTTTTTTTTTTTTTTTTTTTTTTTTTTTTTTTTTAAATCGCCGCGAGGTTAGGTCAACATTTTTATTCGCGAGATGACAAATGTTCCGGTTGAGCCCCTCGTCGAGTCAATGTAATTTTCTGGTACACTTTATAAACAGAGTTCAACTGACTCTCAGGGGTCATCGTGCCGTATGCCAAGTGTGTGTTTCACACGGTCCATATTTCGTTTAGTCACTCGTCCGACGCGCGCGCGCATGCGCGAGTTACGAAGCTAATTAGAAAAACACGATATCCCGTTGTAACGATCTCCCTGCGCGATTGATAACGCAGAATCGATGATCGTTCGAATCGAACTATTTTACAGTTTAAGTATCGATAACTCTCTTCGTGATGTAATAAAACGCTTTGGAGTGGGTGAGGCGCGCAACGAGGTCAGCGGAACGCGCGCGGTTAGTCGAGTGCCTAATCCGCGAATTCTCCTCTCGAAGCCGTAATCGCGAATAGTTCCCTACAGTAGAAAAATAATACTCGACTTTGATTAAACGCGGAGAGGATCCTCCGCGTTGGAAAGTCAGAGAAACGCTCGTGAACCTGAATTTTTTTTTTTTTTTTTTTTTTTTTTTCTCTATTTTCCCGCGAAGTCGAGAAACGAAAGATATTGTCGCTATTGTTGTTTTTATAATGAAAGTCTCACGTTATGCACCGCTAACAGTCACGTAATTCTCGTTTATACGAGAGGTACACATAGGTTTTCGGATGTTTTTATACGCGAAACTGGGTTAACGGAGTAACGCGCCTAATCCGGACGCTGCAACCGGAAATTCGTGTGAATCACTGAACCGCTCGCAGCATTGTCATCGTCCTTGAAATCTACGCGGCGTTTAAATCGTTCGGACATTTGTATTCAATCGATTTTTATTTTTTCGGATCGTTGAACGCTTTCTTCTCTGTTTGCTTGGGGTCAGTCAAGGCTATTCGGGTTCTATGAATCGACTATATACACGAAACATCGAAAGCCGATGCGAAACACACGAAAAAATCGGTTCGTTCACTCGTGACGCATTGTTCGCGTAAATATCGAAACGCAATGGCATCGATACCGTTAACGGCAACTGTACCATTTGTGACCTTTTTTTTTATTATTATTTTCTTCGAATATTTGTTTTTTCACAACCGCATGGTGATTCCGGAAGTTTAAAATTCACAGGACGATCGCCGCGATGTTTTTTTTATTCGATTCCATTTTTTTTTTTTTTTTTTTTTTTTTTTTTTTTTTTACGCGATGTAAAAACGGCACGTCGACTCTATGCGAAAAATCTCTCATAGAGTTACAATATCGACAGTGATTCTTGCGCAGTCCTACAAACTATCGGCTTTCTCCTTTTTCTAAATATCGCCTTCTCCCTTTAACTCAACAAGCCGTACGTACGCGCGCGCGTTGTACCTAACTGCGATTGCGAATGGAGTTGACGATGTGCGTGTTAGTGAATCGCCCGTGGTAAACTTTTGACCCACATCACGCGAGCCGTGTCGCGATTATTGCCTCTGAGGCTTGTGTAGAAAAAAAAAAAAAAAAAAAAAAAAGAAAAAAAAAAAAAAATTGCTCCGTCGAAGAATCGAAGACAATCCTCAGCGATGGTTACTTTACGACTCAAAAGAAATGCATTCGCGACCCATAGGTGAAAGAAGAAATGGCCGCACTGGTGCAAGAACACGGAGTAAACAGTTTCAAGTTTTTTATGGCATATCCGGGGCTTTTCATGCTAAGAGATCCGGAGCTGATCGCGGGTTTCGCAGCCTGCAAAAGCCTCGGCGCTGTAGCTATGGTACACGCCGAGAACGGCGATTTGGTAGCCGAGGTGAGCTTTTGATCGATAAATAGACGAAACGAAACGTAGTCTTTGCTATAGACACTGATTTATCGTTGTTTCGGCCTTTTTTTTTTTTTTTTTTTTTTTTTTTTTTTTCTCCGCTCTATTATTGCAGAACACGAAGAAACTACTTGCCGCGGGAGTGACGGGTCCGGAGGGACACGAAATGTCACGTCCCGAAGAAGTCGAAGCGGAAGCCGTAAATAGAGCGTGCGTCATAGCTAACCAGGTATTTCATTGGTGCATCGTGTTTTCTACTCTATTTCATTGCCATAATCGTTGCCTGATCTATTGCATTCGAATCGGAACGCTCGGTAGATGCGCTTGAAAAATCGTTGTATGTATACACACCGCGAAGTATTGTACACAAGTAGTTTTCGAAAGATAATAACGCGAAGCGAGGACCAGTAAAGAGACATAGCGATAAAACCTTTGCCGACAATCGCACGTTCGTGAATTACGACCGGATGCTTCAAGAGTCTCGCGAAGTCTTTGAAAATCACGAGCTCCTCGATACCGCAGCTGCAACAGAGTGTCGTAAAACGGAGTGGTCGTCTTCGCGATGCCTCGGGGCGGTAAAAAAAAAAAAAAAAAAAAAAAAAAAAATCGTCCGCGTACCACAGCGTTCCGCACTTTACGATAAACGCTCTTGAAATCTCGTTGGATAATTTTATAATTGAAGAAAAAAATTAATTGTTGATTTTTACGAAAAATCGATTGTTGCCGATTTCTGGTTCTCGTTTTGTTTATAAATTTTACAATTTTGATATTTTCACTATATTTGTATTTGAAAACTCTGCATTCCGACGGTATAGAAATGATTTGAAAAAAAAAAAAAAAAAATCATGAAAATCTCGGAATGTCAAGAAGCTGAACGTTTCGCACGCTTAGGTCGACTGTCCGCTGTACGTAGTGCATGTGATGAGTCGTAGCGCGGCGGATGCGCTCGACGCCGCCCGGAAGCGCGGAGTTTGCGTTTGGGGCGAGACACTGGCCGCTGCTCTCGGTACCGACGGCACCAACTATAGTCACAGCTGTTGGAGACACGCTGCTGGACACGTTCTCAGTCCACCGTTGAGGCCGGACATCGACACTCCGTTCGCCCTCATGAATAAATTAGCCGAGTGAGTTTGTTATGCCTCTTTCACCGGGTCAACAACGTATCTTACGAAAAAAAAAAAAAAAAAAAAAAAAATCGTACGATAGCGATCGATCGATAAATTCAACGCCACGAAAAATTCAATCGGCATTTCTCGCGAGGAAACTTAACATCGCGAAAAAAAAAAAAATTCGTACGAAAGCGATCCATCGACGAATTGAACGCCACGGAAAATTCGATCGGCATTTTTCGCAAAAAACTTAACATCGCGAAAAAAAAAAATCGTACAAAAGCGATCGATCGAAAAATTCAACGCCACCGAAAATTCGATCGGCATATTTCGCGAGGAAACTTAACATCGCGAAAAAAAAAAAAAAAATTCGTACGAAACCGATCGATCGATGAATTCAACGTCACGGAAAATTCGATCGGCATATTTCGCGAGGAAACTTAACATCGCGACAAAAAAAAAAATCGTCCGAAAGCGATCCATCGACGAATTCACCGTCACGAAAAATTCGATCGGTATTTGTCGCAAAAAACTTAACATCGCGAAAAAAAAAAAAAATTCGTACGAAACCGATCCATCGATGAATTCAACGCCACGGAAAATTCGATCGGCATATTTCACGAGAAAACTTAACATCGCGAAAAAAAAAAAAAAAAAATTCGTACGAAAGCGATCGATCGATAAATTCAACGCCACGAAAAATTCGATCGGTATTTCTCGCGACGAAACGCAGCATCGCGTAATAGACGTAAACGCGTCTCGTTTGTGTCGCTCGGGTATTTTTCCACGGAGTTTCCCACGTGAAAGGGGCTATACGAGGAGACGAGGTGTTTTTTTATAGGTCACTGGACAGATACTATACGTGGGCTATTCTCCTCGTCGTCGAAGCCCTCGCAACGCGCGCGCGCGCCTCGATTTCTCGGCAACTTTGTCGAACGACTCTCGACGACCACTCTCCGCATAGGTTTTTCTTAACTCTCGAGAGCGACGGATGTTGTCACACAGATTCTCTCGTAGTCAATATTACGATTGCATGAAATCCGAGAAAAAAAAAAAAAAAAAAAAAAAAATTTTTTTAATTTTATCATCTCGTCGTTTCAGTTTTCCTTTGCTTTCACGTTGTATTTTTTTTTATTTTTTTTTTTAATGTTTTATTATTATCGTCTGAGTCACGAAATAGCCGTGTAGTTGGCGTTTAGCGTAATTGCTGTCTGTATGCATCACAAGTCGTAATACGCACGTTATTCAGCACGCGTTCGTATTTCATGTGAAGCGCACGGTAGACTTTGTAATACACATATGAAAATTGCGCGTAGGATGGGGCATTGCGTTTGGGAGGATTATTATATTGGGAGGAGGTGTGTCTCGCGTTTAGGTGAATTGCCCATTGTACGTGACCGCCGTAATGAGCAAATCGGCTGCCGACGTGATAAACGCTAAACGTTCGGAAGGAGTCGTTGTGTTCGGCGAGCCGGTCGCTAGTAGCGTCGGAATCGACGGTAGCGATCAATATGGCAAAGACGTCGAAAAAGCAGCACGTCTCGTCACTTGTCCACCTTTGAGACCGGATCCCACGACGCCTGCTTACTTGATAGAGAAGCTTGCCGAGTAAGTATCGAGCGAAGATCGACCGATGGAATCCGAGAAAAAAATATGTTATTTTTTTTTTTTTTTTTTTTTTTTTTTTTTTACGATAAACGATGTTTCACTTGACTTTGGGACGAAACTTCTATCGAATGTATTTTTAGAGGAAAAAAAATACATCGAGATATGTAGTTGCAATCAATTCTTCAATTTTTTTGTTTTTCGTAAATAATTACAAAAAGATCGATCACTGGAATGCGAGAGAAAAATCTTTTATCGAATGCATTTTTAGCGGAAAAAAATAGATCGAGATATGTAGTTACAATCAATTCTTCAATTTTTTATTTTTTCGTAAATAATTACAAAAAAGATCGATCACTGGAATGCGAGAGAAAAATCTTTTATCGAATGCATTTTTAGCGGAAGAAAATACATCGAGATATATAGTTGCAATCAATTCTTCAATTTTTTATCTTTTCGTAAATAATTACAAAGAAGATCGACCAATGGAATCCGAGAAAAAAATAACTTTTTTTTTTTTTTTTTTTTACGATAGACGATGTTTCACTTTACTTGGGGACAAAACTTCTATCGAATGGATTTTTAGAGGAAAAAAAATAGATCGAGATATGTAGTTGCAATTAATTCTTCAATTTTTTATTTTTTCGTAAATAATTCCAAAAAGATCGATCGCTGGAATGCGAGAGAAAAATCTTTTATCGAATGCATTTTTAGCAGAAAAAAATACATAGAGATGTGCAGTTGCAATCAATTCTTCAATTGTTTATCTTTTCGTAAATAATTACAAAGAAGATCAACCAATGGAATCCGAGAAATTTTTTTTTTTTTTTTTTTTTTACGATAAACGATGTTTCACTTGATTTTACGACGAAACTTTTATCGAATACATTTTTAGCGAAAAAAATAAATAAATCGAGATATGCAGTTGCAATTGGGTAAATAATTACAAATTTATAACTCTTTCATCAATCTTTTTTAAACGATTTTCTTCATCGTAAAATGGCACGAAAAACCGGTTCCATAACCGAGTATCTTATCTTGTGCATTTTTTCTCGTAAACTACGATAGAAACGTTAATTTCCCAAACTTCCACCAAAAACACAGATATTGTTATTTAAATAATCCAAAAATCTTCGATTTTTTCACATTGATCCCGAAAAAAAAAAAAAATCATTCGTTTATTGTGTCATAAACTGTATCCAACGTATTTTTTCCCACTGATCACGAATCTGTCTCTGATTTCACTTACAGATTAATGTTTGATAAGAAAAAAACTCATTTCGAAAGGAAATAAATAAAATTATTTCTCTCGATTACAATTTTTAAAACCTTTTTCCGTAACGCGCCTCGATGCATCTCTCGTTATTACTTTTAGATTTCGCGATTTTTACAGACGTTGTTACGTCTCGTAATATGCATCGAGCGTAACGCTCTATTAATGCTTCAATGATGCGAAAATAACCGGATAGAGAACGTCGTCTCTCTGTCTTAAGTAAAACAATTTCCGAGAATATTTGAGGGGAAGAGACGAGAAAGACGAAGAGAGTAATAATCTCGGAAGGTTATCGAAGTTTCGTGCGAATGTTCATTCGCGTAATCGATAAACCGCAATCAGCGCGCATATAACGCGATAACGTTGGTAGAGAGTGAGATTAACTGCCGTAGGCAAGCAATGGTACGGGAAACTTTCCCAACTTCGTGTTTTTTTTCACCGCATCGCCGGTTTTGGCTCTTCAGGCTTTCGATTACCTTAGCGAAGTCTCGTGAGATTTCTCCGTCGAAAACTCGTCTATAGACGTATCTTAACGTCGAGAAATAATCGAATGATTGGTTAACCAACGTTCGCGAATGGGTTCCCGTCGCTCTTCTCTCGAATTGAATATAATTGATGCTTCAAAACATCAAAGATAAAGTGTACGCGTACAGGAAGGATGTCATAAGTAACGGAGCGTCAGCTGCCGTGCGCTATTTGCATATGAATTTATATACATAGATCCGTCGACTTGATATGCTAAACAGACCGTCGTGTCAACATAAGCGCATCTAAAAGAATATTTGTATACCGTGAGAGTTGCGCGCGCAAAGGAAAACTGTTTCAATTAAAGTTTCGCCGACGTATTAATAACTCTATTATCGTGAAATACATCGCGGAGCTGAGATAATTTCACGCGCCGTTTATGACGGATATAACTTTACAGTCTGATAAACGATGCAGAAAAATCTAATCGAAACGCGTTTCCTAATCATTTAAATTATCGAGATACAATGCTAATACGCTAAATCCGAAATTATTCAGAGACGGACTGCAAGCAACGGGAAGCGACAACTGTACTTTTAACGCCGAACAGAAATCTCTCGGTAAAGATGATTTCTCAAAGATTCCCAACGGAGTCAACGGTGTCGAGGATCGTATGGCAGTTGTCTGGGAGAAAGGCGTTTACGCCGGTATTATGGATCCGTCGAGATTCGTCGCCGTGACGAGTACAAACGCTGCTAAGATCTTTAATTTGTATCCGAGAAAAGGCGTAATAGCTATCGGTTCCGACGCCGACATCGTCGTCTGGGATCCCAACAGGAAGCGAACAATCTCAGCGGAGACTCACGTTCAGGCAGTTGATTTCAACATCTTCGAGGTATTAATTCAATTGAATAACCGAGAAGTGATATTTATAAAGGGGATATTACTGTATGGGAAGGAAATTTGTAAAAAAAACATCGAAAAAAAATAAAAAAAATGCTGAAAGACGAGAAATAAAAAACATCGAAACCGAAACCATAATACGACTCTTTCGCTCAGGGAATGGAAGTTCACGGTGTCCCGGAGTACGTAGTCGTCAACGGGAGAGTATGCGTCGACGAATGCGACCTAAAAGTCGTTCACGGATACGGAAGATTCGTCGAGACACCGATTTATCCATCTCACGTTTACGATTTGGTCGAAGACCGCGAAAAAGTACGATAACGCGACGCACGCGACTCAAATATGAAAAATATATAGTAAAGAAGCATCTAATTCTTCTGTTGATTATTATTTTCTCAGAGACCCCGCGGTGTGGCGAGAACCGGAGCGGATGCGAAGCGATACGCCGACGAGGACGCGGCAATCGCGAAAGCGCGAGAAGCGGCGAGAGCCGCAGCAGCGACGCGAGTTAATCAGACGAATGGCACTCACGAGATTCATCACAAACCAAAATTGCCGCAAGTTTCTTGCGTCCCAACGCTCCCAGAATCCGCAGTTGTCACTCCGTCGGCAAAGGGTCCGCGTCTCGAGGGCCAAAGGAATCTTCAGGACTCAACTTTCTCTATCAGCGGTTAGTCCCCTTTTCTTACCTTTTTCTTCGTCTTAAAACACAAATACATCGCGCGGGAAGGGTTTTCAACTGTAACAATGGGGTTTTTTCTTTATTTACATTACAGAGGACGTCGACGAGGCGCGACGGGCGTGCATTCGCGTGAACAATCCCCCGGGTGGTCGGAGCGCCGGAGGTTTTTGGTAATTGAGCCGAGTAACGGGGGTCTCTACGCTTTGCGCGGGATAACAAGTATTCTGTACTGAAAAAAAAAAAAAAAAAAAAAAAGATCGCGCCTCCGCCCCCATGAAAATCATCCCTAATCCCCCCCCCCCCCATCGATCCCTCTGAAAAAAATCCTCCCGGTGTTTCCCGTGGGATTAGAGTTCCGCTTTGAATATTTCGCTAATCACCAAATATTAATGTTATAAGTTATTTTTCATCGTTCATCATTGTTCAAATCGATAAAGGTCTGGCTCTACCAAGGAGGATTCGGATTCCAATCGCGAGTAGAGAAACCCCCGCGTTCAAGGAACTCCGTGTCGCGTCGTGTCTTATTCTCGCTTCTCGCGATCTTTCTCTCGGCTTTCGCGTAACCTATTCGAGTTTAAAAGACACTCGAAGCTTCGCCGAGGCTCGTTCGGACGTTTTCAAGTCCGACGAATTGTATTCCAAAAAAAAAAAAAAAAAAAAAAAAAAAAAAAAAAAAAAAAAAAAAAATTTAGAAGAGAGAAACTTTACGACGGGTAACACACATCGGAAGAACGAAAAAAAAAAAGGACAAACCTCGTAAAGGTGCTTGGGAACAAACAATACTTAAAAAAAAAATGGTAATACGGAGTCACGTCGGGTTTTTAACGATTTGGTTGTTAATTTTCATAAAGCTATTAATGAAAAGACACACGTAGCGCTTAAGCGGAGTGAACCATTGTCATCGCATATTTGATCGACACATACATAACATTGACGTACATTCACGAATCGTTATTATTTTATTTAGACAATTAATTTTTTTTTTTTTTTTTTTTTTTTTCGCAACACGAAGAACATTAAGGAGGCTGCAACACTATACACGAGAAATAATAAAGATATAAAAAAAAAGAAAAAAAAAAAAAAGATAAAAATAATGAAATATAGTTAACATTTTAACGGTAGCGTGTTAATCGCACGCTTAAGGATCGTAAAATAATGAATTATTACCAAGATATATAATTGTATTAATTAAAGAGTAAATTAACGGATAGGGTATGTTTATACATATGAAAAAATGAATAATGCGTGAGGCGTCAATTTATGGTATGTGCGCAACGCGAGTTTCTCTCGTAGTTACACTATCCAGCGGTGGTGGCGTACGCGTATCTCTATTGATCTCGTACGCAATTAAAATTACCGCGACACACACGACAAACGACTAGAAGATGTTACAATTGAAGACATTAATAACGGAACGCGACGCACAATTAAAAAAAAAAAAAAAAAAAAAAAAAAAAAAAAAAAAATTGATTATCCGACGTAAATATGCCGCAAACCGAGAAGTGTATTCGCCTAAGCCTTAGATATCGATTATTATAAGTTGCGCGTGAGCCCATCGAAGATATATTTGTAACGTTATTGACATGAAACACTGACTATATTTGATCTCCGATCGACATTGAGATATATTGTTAAACGCGTACGTATTTATATTCGTATTCGCGTATCTACCTGCCTGCGTGGTACGACAGCACTACGATATCGGTAATGCAGAGTGATTTAGAATCAAACGAATATCGTCGTCGAAACGTTAAGAATTGATAAACAAGACGTTCTTTTGCGTGAAATTGTGAAACGCGAATGAATAAAACCGATTTTTTTGCTTTTTGCAATAAATACGAACGAAAATTACGCTTTTCGCGAGAAGCGCTTTTTCGCGTTTTTTCGTATCGATCTTTTTTTTTTTTTTTTTTTTTTTTCGTTTCGATTCTTTTTTACTCTGCAATTAATCGTAATTTCGATTGTTCTCAGTGTTGAAAGTGAGCCGATTATTGATTTTTTAAATGAAAAAAAAAAAACAATGAAACTGTTTTAGATAAACGTGGTGAGGTCGGTACAGTCGCGCGTCACGTCCGTCGGTTGACTTTTTGTTATACGAATTTTATGGACGATAAATCCAAAAAACGTTTGGGTAATACCACGATAAATATTATAACGATAATTGGACACTCAGTGCACGGATATTACAGCAATATATCGATTAATCGGACAAAGTCCAACAATAATTTGATTTTCGCGAAATCACATCAATATTATTCGTTTTTTTTTTCTACGACTCATTTTGGTCGGACTACCGGTCACATACAGACGAGAGAATTTAATATATTTCTCTTACCATTTTTTTTTTTTTTTTTTTTTTTTTTTTTTTTTTTCAACCACTGATAGTAGAGAGATAAATTCTCCATCGTTCCATCTGTTCGCGTATAAATAATAAAGAAATCTCGATAATACACGAGATTTTACAGATATATAAGATAAAAAAGCGGACAGTGCACTGTTTATTGACGTTGAGACCGCGTAAAATGCCTGCAAATTATAATCCGAAGGCCTACCAGCATTTCGAAACGAAGAGAATTTGTAAATCGCGTCGCAAATTTTTTACCTAATCGCCGATAAATTTTTCAAAATATAAGATTTTAGAGCAGAAATTTTCTCGATAGACGATTTTTAAAAGAATATAATAGCGAATATCGCGAGCGCAGAGAGGCTGACGAGATTCTCAATGAGAATCGCAGGGCAGCCAAGAATTTTTAATAATCGACATATCGATCGAAAACGCGTTTACAAATTTTGTTTTTTTTTTTTTTTTTTTCACGAAAGCGACGAAGAAATCTCGTGGATAATGAAATACGGTGTTGACGATGATGATGATGATGATGATGATTATGATGATGGCATAGGTCTCGCGGACAGTGACTGTTCGCTGAACGTATTCGTATGCGTTGTCAGTCAGGTAGTTCTGCAAAGCGACATCCATGACTGGCAGTCACTGTGGGTATTCTACTCCAAGAACGTATATCAAACATTATAATAGTTCCCTCGCTGTACCGTAATTAACATCCTCGTGACCCCCACACGTCCTTTTTCTACCAAATTTTTGTAACAAACGAAAAAAAAACAAAACAAAAAAAAAAGATAAAAACTCCTCAGACTCGTCTAGAAATACTTCGATCTTCGTAACGACATCTGCCGAAATTTTATACGAACCGCTAGCGACATGAATGACGCTGATTGATGCACCAATGATGAGAGCTGTTCGAGAAGATGACGCATAGTTTAAAATAATAAACGAAAAAAAAAAAAAAAAAAAAAAAAAAAAAAAAAAAAAGTCAAATGCAAAAAAAAGATCGATGAACGATGTACGATGAGCGATGTAATGACGATTTGGTATCCGTGTACTCAGATTCTCTCGATATCTTCAGAAATTTCCCGCATGTTTTTTCTACTGTAATCCGCAAAACGTCTTATCACGCCGATAATTAACAAAAAACAAAAAAAAATATATATATATATAAATATATATATATAACAAAAGATACGTTGAACTAATCGTAATGTGTTCACGATATATGGGACGATGCGTAGACGATATATGTGACGAAAGAATGCGGTAGAGATGATAAACATAAGAATGATACGAAACTATAGTATCTATTTATGTCTGTTACAATGTATATGTGATCGCTTTAAATAAATATTATATATATAACGTAACAACAACAAAAAAACAATACAATAACAAATGATCGTATAACGAGTGAATTCTATACGAAAGTTAATTAATCTTTAAGGAGTATATATAAAGAGATCTAATCGATCAAAGAGATCTGCGAGATCAAGGAAATTTGAATGTTTTACATATATATATATATATATGGGTGGCAGGCCTCGGTAGCGCTTTTATCGACATTAATATCTCTTAATCACAGGAATAAGGAATAGGAACAAATGGAACAACAGCGGCCATTTTGTTTAATCGTCTTCCACCTCCTCATCGACATCGAATTCGACTTTGCGACGCGCTTTTTCGAGAATAGTCTTCAGTTCGCTGGATCTGGTGGTTTGATATCCCGAAGCATTTCTGGAGAGCGTAATCTGCCCGTCGAGACGGCGTCCGTCGGTCAAACCGCAGTGTTGTTCGAGTTGTCGTTTCGTAAGATTGAACAAATCCGCGCCGGTCATTCCCCTGAATTGCCGACAAATTCTATCGGAGAATCCTTTGTTTTCCAACCAAATCTGAACCTCCCGAGGGGACGAGTGCTGATCAACGAAAGTCTCCGAAGGTTTTACGACTTCGGGACTTCGTTTCTTGTCGCGGAACATCGTTAAGACGTATTTCAGCTCTTCCTGCATCTGATCTTGCGTACTGGTAGTGCTGGCAGTGCTGGTGGCGCTAGTAGCGCTGTCGGGCAATGATTTGGTACTTTTCGCGGTACCGGTTCTGCTGAACTTCGATGCAGAGATGCAGGAACTCGGAGATGTTGCGAGAAGTATCGGTAGAGTTGGAGGCGGAGGAGGCGGCGGTGGCGGACGCGGTTCGCCACTGGATGCGCGGGAAGAGCGGCCAGTTGTAGAGTTGCCAGTGGATTTTTCAGTGGAACCGCTAGCGGATTTGTCAGTGGAACCGCCTGTGGGTTTGTCTGTGGGTCCGCCAGTGGAACCGCCCGTGGAACTGCCGCTGGAACCGCCATTCGATCCGCCAGTAGAACCGCCAGAGGATCCGCCATTGGAACCACCCGTGGAACTGCCATTGGAGTTGCCATTCGAACCGCCGTTGGAACCGCCGGTCGATCCGCCTCTGGATCCGCCCGTGGAACCGCCAGTGGTACCGCCAGTGCATTTGCTAATGGCGCTGCCAACGGATTTGCTAATCGCGCCGCCGAAAGACTTGCTAATCGCGCCGCCAGTCGATTTTTTAATGGCACCGCCAGTCGTTTTTCTAATTGCACCGCCAGTGGAACCGCCAGTAGAAGTGCCAGCAGCGCTCATTGATGTTTTGGAACTTTCGGAAGCACCGGAAGAGTAGTCGAGATCCTTGTTGATTGACGCAACAGATACAGATGTTGAAATTCTGCGACCGGACTGAGGACTCGCGGGAATCGATGATGATGATGAGGATGTTGACGGCACATCTTCTTTGTTAACTTCGCTGGATACGCTCGATACGCTGGAACCTTATAGTTAAATTCATTATCAAATAACGAAGCGAATTAGTGAGTATTTAGGTGGTTAAGAAAAAACGCTAATTTTTTTCATCAAGTGACTCATTGGGATTATTATACTTTTTCGTGAAAAAAACTGAATATCGCACAAGTAGGAAGAATGTTAGAAAATATTTACTACTGTATCATTGATTTTGAAATTTCGAAAAAATACAATTTTCGATGTGTTAAAAATTCTGCTATCCGGCGGCTCTTCACAGTTTATTTTCCTTGCGGCAAAAAAAAAAAAAATTATAAAAGCGAAGGTCTGTACGATGTTTTTTTTACCACTGCCCCATGGATATTGATACTTTAAAAGATGCAAAAGTGCATTCGTAGAAATGTAAAAATAGCGTTCCTCGTTGCGCTAAAAAAATCGAATTTTGAAATACGTTATTTTTAAGCAAAAAGGCGATATATCTCAAGCAGCGATATATCTCAATTTATGAGAATTCGTATTCCGATTCCAATAAAATTTCAATCTCAACGAAGCAATAAACAAAATTATATTGATTTCCAATTTTTCACGATTGTTTTTTTTTTTTTTCCACTAAAAGCAACATAAACCTCGACGAGCAATCGAATATCTGCGTTTCAAATACATCGAAATTTTTTTTTTTTTTTACTAATCGATAGCGACAGTCGTAAATATTTTCGTATAGACCCCCAACTTGCAAAAAAATGACTTTTTTTCCAAAATATTCAAATAATCTAATTGAAAAAATGAATTAAAAAAAAAAAAAAAAAAACGTTTTTTTAAACCACCGTAGTGACTATATCTGAATTTGACAATACATTCCCACGTGCAGCTCCGACACCCATGCATAAAAATCTTTCGCAATAACTTACCGTACATACGTATAACAAATGTACCGGTTTTTTTATTTTGTCCCCGTGAAGCCTGGTTTCGTGGCAAAACATTGAAGCGTATATAGTGAAAGCGGCAAAATTGGAAAAAAATGATTTTTTTTCCTTTCAATAAATTTTCAATAAAATATATATATGTTCGCTCGCGTAAAGGAGAGAGAACACGGACGATGCACGAGCCAAGCCTTCATACAAAAAAAATCACATACACATAGAGATATTTATAGATATAGATATATATATATATATAGTATATAACCGCAGGCGTACATATAATATTCAAATAGTTGTGTTTATTAATTAGAGATTTACATAAATTACAATACAATGAAATACTGGACGGATTGTATTCTGAACCCGCGGAGAAAACAGGTGGAGAAAGAAAATTGTGTAAACGTGGAACGACGACAAGAGGGTAAAACAGTGACAGAGAGAAACGAGAGGAGTCCGACAAATAAAATTAAATTCATTACCAGCGAAGTAACAATATATTTATATATAAAGAAGAGACACATAAAAAATCCACATGCGAATAAATTTCTGCCGATTTTTTTTTTTTTTTTTTTTTTTTTTTTTTTTTTTCCTTCGCCTCTGCGTAATGAGAAACGTTCAGAAAATATATTTATCCGTACGATAATCGTTTTACCTAATGTACACAGAACACTATAAGAAATCCTGTAACGCGACGATTTCGTAACGACGATTATTGACTCCTTTGCGCTTCTCTCTCTCTCTCTATCTCTCTCTTTCTCTCTCTCTCTCTCGCGACCTATACGCCTACTATTCGACCGTTTTATTGTATAATTTACTCTCGACACGCATAAGTCCGAAGACACGCATCGAGACTCTCGCGTAATAATGCTTCAAGAGCCATTGAAGTGACTCGCGATTGTTTCGTGGCGTGTGAAAGAAGATAAGAAGAAACTTTGAAGATCCGCGATAGTGCAGCAATGTCGTTTCTCCTCGGACAACCGAATCCATTTTTCTCTTTTTTTTTTTTTTTTTTTTTTTTTTTTTTTTTTTTTTTTTTTTTCAGCAATATCTCTTTTTTTTTTTTTCGTATTTTGTACAAACTATACGTAAAAATATGATTCAACGTGACACAACAGTTATACAAAGACACACACATTAGCCCCACACAGAGGACAGAGGACAAAAAAAAAACAATTGCTAAAAAATAATTATAATAAACTTATTCTTATGAATAATAGTCTAAACGGAGAATTCATTATCACGCGAATATAATTTCAGTGGCATATATAGTTTATATGTTCATTATTTCGCGTGCGTTATGATTTTTGTTTTTTTTTTCTTTTTTTTTTTTTTTAATTATCTCGCGACAACTCCTCGTCCCGCGCGCAGAGGAAAAGTCGGTTAATCAATTCGTTTTAAAATCTAAAATTTGGTTAGTCGATAAATACATGACTTACGACGACAGTTATATATCGATACGACCTCGAGAATCATTTGTTACGCGAGCGATAACGCTGAATCGAGGTAAATGGGACTTTAAACGCTTTTTTTTGTTTTTTTTTTTTTTTTTTTTTTTTTTTTCTAAAAAATACACTAATTACTTAACGATAAGTTGATAGAATTAAAAAAAAAAAAAAAAAACGAACGAATCCACGATTTGTTTGGTGCGAAATAAATTATTTGCCCGTATCTCGGGAGCTCGTGGCGTTCGCATCGTTCGCTCCGAATCGACGAAAAAAAAAAATCGACGGATTTCGTCGTATATTTCCCGACGATACAAACGAAACAAAAGCTCTATTATCCGTACTTTTTTCGTAAAATTTTGTCTCGAAGGACACGCGGAGGAGAGATACGAACGAAACGGCTCAAGGTACCCGAATGGCCACTTTCTAAAATGGTCTCATCGTCCGTATAAAATCGAAACGACGAGATTCTCTATTCAATAATTAATATCAATAAAATTTCAGATCTGTGCGCCCGTAGACTTCGCGTTAATTCTAGAGATGGTAATTGCTCAGTCGTAAGCGATTTATTAATATTCGCATATCTCTGTTATTTTCTTTTTTTTTTCCTCTCTCTCTATGTACACGTAAACGTAAAAAAAAAAATTAATAAAACACCGACGCGTTCGATCTTTTTTCCCGTTAATAAAAAAAAAAAAAAAAAACAAAAAAAAACAAAAAAAAAAATCGCGTCTATCTCGAGTATTAATAAAATTCGTTAAAAGACAATTTTCTTTTTTTTTTTTTTAATTTATAATCATAACGTGTCGTATTCGCGCGCCACTCCTGCGTTCGATCGTTCGTTTTAAAAATATCGAAATTCACCTTTCTTTCCGAGACGCTCCTTGCGCACCCAATCGGCCGGAGCGGGTGGTGGAATAGCGTGAGGCCTGTGAGCGGCTTCCGGTCCGGGACTAGTGCTCGTACCTTCGATCTCCGAATCCTAAAAAAAAAAAAAAAAAAAAAAAAAAAAAAAAAAAAAAAAAAAAGTTAAATAAATATCAATGCGTAGAAAACTCCTCGCGGTAACTCCCGCGAGAGCCGCATTCGTCTCTAACGCAACAATTGTTCTTTCGTAATCCGATAATAGACATCGAGTGTAACGCGTCACCCGACGACTCATTGTCTATTGTATCTCATTCCGAGAAAACGCTTATTACTCCTCTCGCTATACATATATATATATATATATATATATACATCTATAGCAATAAAAGTTTCGTTACAAATCCGCATTTGCTCACCTCGTAATTGTATCCGTGTCCCTGTCGTTGATATCTGCTCGCGTACAGTGGATTGTTAAACACGTCGTTGTCACCAGCGTTCGAATTATTATGCGGCGTGACGATGGTGTGCGGTACATGTGCGACTTGACCCCTCGAATTTCTCGCTTTCCACCACTTCCGGCTATCGTCAAGAATCTCAAGATACTCACCGCGAACGACGGTCAATTCTTTGTCGTTATTAGCCGTTCGCGGATAAGTAACTTGAACGATTTTAACCTGACGACCCAAAAGATCGTCGAGCCACGATTCCTGCGCGCGATCGAGTCCCGTCGCTCCTCGAGGACCCCTTTCGATCGAATCCACAGAAATATCGCTGTGCGCTCGCGTCTGATCAGCGCGTTCCCTTTCCTCACGAGCGTAGAGCTCCGATCCCGGACCGTAATTTCTATCGAAGTACTCGTTACCGCGTTCCTCTCTCGTCTCGTACTCCAGATAGTCGCTACTGTAGTGGGACTCTTCGGCTTCTCTGTGACCGTAATAAGGGTCGTTCTGCGGCTCCGGAATGTCATCCCTCTTTTGTTTGTCGGCGTTGAGTAGCGAGGCGAGGTGATCGTGGTCCCGATGGTCCTCAGGGATCGGGTACTCTGGTGACCAACCGTCCATGAAGATCGGATGATACGACGGCACATGACCCTTCCACTGATCTCGTGGGACGAGCCATGTGTCTCCGAGGGAATGCCATAACTCCGTTTCTTTACTCGTAACGCAATGAATCAGTAGATTAACAGCTTCACGAGTCAAAAGCGGAGATAAAACTTTACTCGGTAAATTTGGATCGTAATTAGTGTCGTGCGATGCATCGACGATAAGGGCCAATGGAGTGAATAGGAAATGAACGAGTTCCGGTGCATTCGGATCGTGTATATGCGCCTTGAGTTTCGCGAGAAGATTAAACGACAATTTAAACTTCTGAAATATATCGATAAACTCCATTTCCGGTGGTGGTTTAGCCCTCATCGTCAGCATACCGTCACCGAGATTCCGTTTTTTAGACTTGCTGTTCCGTCGTCGACGTTCCAATTCCCTCGATGCGGCAGCGGCGTGCTGTAGACGGGCTATAAATTTTTCTATATCATCGAAGCAATGATTCAACACCGTTACGTCGCGTTCGTATTTTTCCGATGACGTTGACGACGCCTCGTCGTTGTTTTCTTCCCGTGACAAGTCGTTCGCTCCGTCGACTGAAAAATATTTTCCAAGAAATTCTGTTAAACTTAAACTGCGATATTAAATTATTCTTAAAGGTCCTTTGATAATCAAGAAAAGAAAAAAAAATATATATATATATATTGCCATTTTATTTTAATAGTCGTGTAAAATTTCACGAACGTCTTAGAAAATTCCAAAGCATACGTACGAAGAAACATCGCGCGTGTCTCACGACGGATCCAATGGCATGGCGATAAGTGCGTGTTGATGGAATTATGATCAATAAAATGAGAGGAGTTTGAAGAAAGATAGTTAAATAAAACGATAAACTTACTGTTCGCAGCGTTGAAAGCGGATACTTGTTCGCGAACGTTGACGCCGTTTAGCGGCGGTTCCGGTGGCGGTAAAGCTGGAGGCGGCGGAATCTGACCTCTCGGTCCTCGCGGCGAACCTCCCGGTACCAGTTTTCCCATTTGCAGCATCTTTAGATCCTCAACGAGATCCTGAGCCGAAACACTCTGACATTGGAATATATGCATCTCGGCGCGTTGTCCGGAACCGCTATCATCGGCGACGGTAAATACCAGAATATTGTTGTACATTTCCATCGGATCCCGAGACGTAAATGCCGTCGGCTCTTGTATCAAAGTCGATGGAAATCTCTCCATAACCGCCTGTAAGAAAACGAGTTAAATTTCTATCGGCGGTAAAACCGGAAGAAGTTTAACTAACGTTGACTAACCCCTGTTTCGTTGTCCATTATTAATACCCAATTTCTCTCGAGACGCAACTGCATCTTCTGACTCCATATTCCGTTGCTCTTCTCTAATTGCAATAAACGTCTCATACCGTCGGCGGGATACACTATTCCCGTTTCTTTGGTCACCGTAAAGGTTGCCAAGTGTTCCATTATGTAAGTCGGTTCTGAATTAGCGTTGCTACTATGTCCGCCGGTAGTGTTCAGGTTCTCGCCTGGACCACCATCTGAATTTCGTAGTTATTAAGTTAACTAAACAATTAACCCTTTTATATTCGATTATCGACGGCGCGCATATAGTTTATAATTCGTTTACCTTTACCATACCGAGCGGAGGGACCGTGTCCGCTGCTGTAGTAAGGCATGGTGCCGTCCGCTGGTTGCAACTGCAACAAAGAAAATCAAATAAAAATTCCCTTTTAGCGAAACGCGAACTCCGGGAAAAAAAAAAAAAAAAAAAAAAAAAAAAAAAAAAAAAAAAATAGTTCGCGCCGCCGGTGATCGGAGAGTCGCGTTGAATCAAAAGGCAATATTATATCTTCATAAATGGCAATGCTTCGGACAAATATACTTGCGAGTCGTGTCGTATCCGGCCGTTCAACGACCGCCGTATATACCTTTACTCGCCGTACTTGGAGACAAGAAAGTTAACAACTGTACGTACTGTATAGCGGGTATAGTGTTATATACCTAACATCGTTGCACGACAACGCCAGCGGTGAAATGAAATTCCTATCGTCCTAATTCAGTTTTCTCAACCTGTGCGTTGAAAATTCCACTTGCATAGCCACCGCACCGATCGCTGTCCGGCAACGAAAAAATTTTCTTTTCACGCGAAATATTTCGCGAGTGGGAAAAATGAGATAATAATAATGATATAGACGAGAGTTCAATGGAACTCGACGACCGATCGAAGAGGATGTACTATTGCTTATTTCAATACTTTCATCAATATGTCCACTCGAGCGACAGGATTGCATGATGAAAGGTAAAAAAAAAAAAAAAAAAAAAAAAAAAAAAAATAATCAATCGACGATACCGTATGTATACTACTATCACGCAACCGGTAACGGTTAACGGTACATGGAAATTATTTTTCAAAGGTCGATGATGGCGCGATTAAATTTCATACGAATGTTCATCGTTATAATGCCGAATGATCGTTTAGCAAACACACGTTGGGGATAATTTGAGGTCCTCGAATTTATCGATCGCGGGGTAAATTGCAATTAGTTCGTTACTAATTGAAAATCGCCCGGCCGTTTCTCTCTCTCTCTCTCTCCGCATATGAGGCCGAATCGAGCCAACGAAATGTCAACTTCCGCTCCAATATCCCCGGAACTGCCGAAGGTTATATCGACGAACTCCCGACAAGCGAAATCACGCAATATTCGCAATAACGGATGCGGACCACTTATCGCATCCGTTCAAACAGTTATTAAATCATCATTATCAAGATCAATAGTGTACCGCATCGTCACAGTGAGTGATTATTATCACGTCCGAGCGATAACAGTATTTTCTCGTTATGTTGTACGAATAAATGGACTTTAAAGGACAATACAAATAAATCGAAAGCCACGAAGATATAACGATTTGTTCCCATTACCCAAATACCTACATATTGTTTCGTAGGACACGAATGTTGATTTCTCGTCGACAAACTCGTGTGACTAATCTTGCAACCTACTTTACCGTTCATGAGAACCTCCCCCATCGACGAGGAGTTCAATCAACAAGTTCTTCGGAACTTTTCAAAAAAACATAAATACGAGGATATCGATAGCCTCGACTTGCTTATCGAAGAAGTAGAAGTGTTTTCACCAACTTTGCTTTATTAATTAAAATCACCGATACGACCTTCGATGATCTACGTAGTTGTGTTCCCGAGCCCCGGCGAGCGCCGATGGGAAAGTGGGGCAATATGAAACACTTTAGCAATTCAGAGAATTTTACCGATATAAATAACATTTTTTCACCACTTTTCAGCGCAAAAAATAAATTCGTCGCTACGCCTCGGGATATTACGATGAAAAAAATATTCTCTTCGAAAACAACGAGAAAAACAAATATTCTCGTTGAAAAATATACATTTTCTCGGAATAAAAATAATGGAAGTCATTTTTAATGGACACTTGTCGAATTATCGTTTTTATTTATCTGCATTCCTATTTTTTTATATTGGTCCATTTTAGCTGAGAATAAATATTTCGTAGAATTTCGTTAAACACCGTTTTCGATGTTTTTTTTTTTTGCAAATAATCGATACGCATAAATATTGGTTATGAATTTTGAAAATCGAAGCAAAATTCGAAGAAAAATTTAAATCGCTCGACTGTCCCATTTTGCCCCGTTAGTCGAATATGAACGCAAACACACGAGGAATCATTCATCGTCTCGACGACGAGAGGCACGTTCGACTTTCTATCCTGAGAGGGACGATCAATCATCACCGCGAGACTCACAAACACCTCGAGACAAAACGTTCGTCGGTGAAACTTTATCGGCACGAATCTCGCGGGTGTCCCCTCTTTCGTATTTATTATCTATTCTCATTGCAATTTATAGGACGGAATATTATTAAATTCGCGTCAGTTGCATTTACGCGTTCGTTGATATTTTTTTGCTACGCATATAAAACGCTTTACGAGAAGCTCTTTCGATACCGCTATCCTTCGTACGCATATATATATATATATATATATATATATGTATACGCAGCTTTTCGAATATATACGCTTAGCGTATCTTGCTTCGTTGATCTCCGAGACTAACGGCCAGTGAACTGACTTCCTCGAGTTATAACGGAATAAACGAGAGACGAGAGGGAGACGAAAGAAATTATCTCCTTTTGCTCGTATCAAGAGCAGCAGCGTGCATACATCGATCGCCGTTGCGGGCAATTAATAATATTGCGGAGCGACCCCCGGGAAGAGGGAGGGTGGGGAGGAACGATAGCCTCGACTTCGAACGGCAATTTCAGAGAAGGAAAACGAGTTTTTCCGGGTAACTCCGCGGTTACGTGGAAGGAGAGGGTTAAACATAATTTGCCTATTTATAGCGAACTCCGCCGGTAATAACGGGGGTTCTTATCAAAGAAAGGGTAATCAAGCGATTTGATGCAAAGGCAAATCGAAGGCGGCGGCAATCAGGGTAAACAATAGCGGAAGAGACTTGTCGCGCGCACAGTGGTTTCTTGAAGGAAACTGTCGTGTGACAACTTCGATATAAAGCTATCGACAACTAAACGACGTCCCAGCTGTTTGCTTTCTCGATCAAGTTTGGAATTCTCATTATCGCTCGGGTAGTATATAATCTCCGCTGCCGTCTGCATGAGACCTCGAGCATTGCTTTCACTGCTCCGTCGTCTCCGACTTTGCGTACACATAATATCAATCCATTTTTTTTTTCTTCCTTCTACGCGAAGCTTTTTTTTTTGCAATTTTTTTTTTTTTTTTTTCGAAGTTTTCATGTCAACGCGTTCAGAATGTTCGAAGCTGAAAATCGCGATTGGAAAAATGTCCGAAGTGCGTGGGTGTCGAAAGGGAGGTTAACACGCGATCGCTGCCGCAAATTTTGAGCGATCGAATTGAAATTTTATACGCGCTTCGAGGGAGTACTGAGGATATTTGGTTTCAAATTTGTTCCAAATTGGTAAAGTGATTCAAAAGTTATAAATATTTTTGTTATTGATACATTTTTTATTTGAATATCGATGAAACGTTGATAAATTGAAAAACCGACGTTTCGCGATATTCTAGAGTCTGATAAAGTCTTTTTAGTCTATAAATCTAAAAGATACAAAAAGAACGCGGAAAATTATAATTTTTCACATCGCTTCCTTATTAATTTCTATTACTCACGAAGCTTCTTCCGTTCGGAAGTCAAAAAATTACGAAACATGAAAAATTATATTTTTCACAATTTTTTTGTTTGTATCTCTCAAATTATAGACTCAAAAATAATCAGAACCAAATTCTCACCAATCATCGTTTTTTTTTTTTTTTTTTTTATTTACGTATTTTTTTTTGTGTCATCGCGATAAAATTTTTTTTTTTTTTTTTTTTTTTCATACAAATCCCGAGACACTCGAAGACTGTTGGAATGTTCGATTCGGTAGCAAAGGTGTCGATAGAACGGTGTATATTCTCTTCAGAATACACGAGATAACAAATGTTCACAGTAAAACGCGGAGAATTCTCTCACAAGGTTTCGAGAAGAGAGAAAGGCGCACAGATATGGGTGTGCATCGAGTATCTCGACGCGGTATATTATACGATAGATCGCGGGGGTAAAGCTTGTATATGGATATGAGGTATGAATGCCTCCGGCAAAACTGGTGCGTAGTTTTGATGGCCACAAGGAGGAGAGGAGAGTACGGAGTACGCGAAGGGTTTTCGTAGAACGCCGAATTCCGGATTCCGGATTGTCTTGAATCGCTCACCCGTGACACAACCGTGGGATCACGCCCGCGCTCAAGGATCTACAACGATCTTACGACTATAGTAAAAGTAACCGTGGAGCCTTCTCTCCCCCTCCCCCCTTGTCGTTACTATTATTACTATAGTCTTGTAAATGACTCCGTAAGTCTACCGTTGATCGAGAGCTCAAACAGATCGTAAAGCTTTGTATCGAGATATAGATGCGCGCGCAGCACTAATGATTGTCACGAACCGAAGTCTAACGCTGATTGCACCTTCTCTCTCTCTCTCTCCCCGTTAACTATTTCTTTCCTACTTTGATACACATTCGCCGACCCTAATGGAGAGTCACCGTCGCACGTGAGAATTTTTAATTCCGTATAGATAAGTTTGCATTGCGGTAATTGCCGTCGGGGATTACGCGTTGTGTTGCGCAGACTACGATGCAAAGTCGCATAGTTCGCGCATATAGTGGAATATGTATATATATATATTAGAATAGGATTCCGTTACAAGTGTATTACCGATCCCTGACGTTCCACGCATTCCACGATTACGTGGAGCTGTTATACGCTTCATCTTTCTCTTTCACGTTGCGGTTCGCACCACCGATCACCTCGGACTTTCCAATGCGAAATCATCGGTGATCGGTGACCCATAAAACCGATGCGACACACCTACTTTTCGTTCGGAATACTCTACTCCTCTCTACATGGTAATATAATATGCAAGTAATTAATATTCAATAACGAAGAAACAAGTTCGGGTCGAACGTTAAATTAGCAATTATTAGTTTTGGACGAAGTTTTGGCAGTTCTGATGGCGCTGCATGTCGGCCAATTATGCATGTGAAGGCTATGCGGTTAAACATTACTCTGCTATCGACAGTGTTCCGTTAGTAAGTCGAACGTAATTATATTCCTCAATTACCGATTTTTAAAAATAAAATGAACATTTCTCCGAAGTCTCTCACGCGGGGTGATACGCGAGAAAATTTATTATATTTTACTACAGTTTCGTTCGCTTCTATAACACACGAGAATTTCGTAAAAATTAAATACACCGTTGCGAAAAGTATCGATGTTTTATCGGAAAATGGCGATAATTTGCGAAGCTCTCGACAGTGTTGCGAGATATTGCGGTGCGCATCAGTTGCCGATTTTTTTTTTTTTTTTTTTTTTTTTTTTTTCGAGATCATTACAAATCCCGTTGAGAAGCGCAGCAGTTATCATACGTCGATATACAGGGATACAACTTTCGTAGTATACTTCGTATAACATTTGCTATTAGTCGTTTTGTTCGTTAAATTTATTCAGATTCCTACCGCGCATCTCGCGCGCAGCCGCGCGATGTTACCTGGGAAATCAATGCTATTTTGCAATGCATATTACGATATATAGCATTCATTTGCAAACGGCAGCGCATCCCTTTTATTTTTTTTTAGTGTATTAAAAAAAAAAAAAAAAATCTTTACGGAGCTTTTCCGCTTCGGATAAAGACGACTCCGTACTTATTTGGCGCGAAACTATTAATCGGAATACTTGAATGAATAAAACGTTCGAATCGTCGGGAGCTCTACGCGATCAAAGAAAGTTGAGTTATCGAATCTCAAGGTACGATGTGTATGTGTAGTAAGGTACATTGGGTTTATAGTCGCGTTACCCGTCCGCCGCGGCTATAATTAGAGAAGAGAGAAGTTACCACACTCACAGTTCATCGACCGTTACGCCTGTACGTACGTATATACCGGCAGGAAAAAGCAAGTAAGCGGCTCAAGCAACGAGCGTTCACCACACACTGCCATCCGCATTCACCTGTGCGCGCCGCGCCCGATGTATTTCGTTGCATTCACCAACTTCTCTCTCTCTCGCTCTCTCTCTCTTGGATTCTTCCTCTCTTCTCTCCCTACGAATTCAACTGATTCCTTCACGCTACGGATCTTTACTCTAACGCTGCCAATAACTTAGCCGCGATTATCCTATCGCCTGCACGCTATACGCGAAATCTCGAACTTCCATACGCGTTTCGATTTCGGAATTGCTGTATGCTTCGTTGCGATATAGAATGCGATGGGGGAGAGTGGGGGCTTATGATCTATCGACGATATGCAGCAACGATTACTCCGAGTTGTTGCACAAGTATAGCATCGCACAGTTTTCACCTTCGATTGCAACAACGCGAGAGAACTCCACTGTTATCAGAACAGGTAAAAGGAGAGGACACGCGACAAGCGCTCAGCGCGCATTCCGACGAATCGAAATGAAACTTAACTTGGAAATAAATCGTTCAGCGCTCACCAACGTCATCGCTATATACCGATTGTAATCGAGATAATTGATTGGTTCTTACGGGAATAATAATAATAAACGCAAGTGCGGTGTGATACGCCTGAGAGACGAAACGAGACGCGTTATTATATATCCGCAATAAAAATATTTCTTCCAATACCGGTATACGAAGTTTTTATGCATAAAAATCGCGTAATAAATTTCCAAAAAAATGAATATCGAAATAAAAAAAAAAAATTTACAATATAACGGTAAATTTCGTATTTTTAATATAATTTTTTTTTTTTTTTTCCGCGATGTTTTATAAATATAGAAATCGAGATATTTAAATTTCCTATTGTATATTATGCATCTATTATATTGCCTATCGATGCGAAGTAAAAAAAAAAAAAAAAAAAAAAAAAAAAAAAAAAATTACAGAAGGAACGTCAGCGGCAGACACGCCCTATGCAAAGAAAAATAATATGACGGAATGTGCGAGTTTGTCGTCTCGATGTCATAGCGAGCCGAAGCGAGCGAACGTCCTTCGCTAAATCGCGTATATGCTGTGTGCTTCTCGGGTGCCACAGCATCTCAGTCTCCTCGCGTTTGTCACACGCGTGGAAGCGAGGAATTTAGGACATTATCGTAACGATTGGCAAGACTCGAATGAAAGCGTTGAAAAAAAAAAAAAAAAAAAAAAAAAAAACATAAAAAAAATGTATACACAAGAGGGACCGCGCGTATAGAAGAAATTATTGCTCGAGAATCCTTGACACCCTCGAGAATCGGCCACCGGCGTTGATCCCCGCGTAATTACGTTAGCCGCAGTCTCCGGTATACGCGTTGCAACCTTTGCGCTGATTATAACAATCTTGTGAATGCAAACTCGCAGTATCCCGTATTATTCGAGTGTTTTTTCTTGTTTTGTTGTTTAATACACTACTATAACACGAGAAGTGTGTATGGACTTCGGAGAAGCGAGAGAACTCCGGCTGTCCGCGAGTATAAATTCGATTCCAGTTCGCTTCACTGGAACTCAACGAGAGAAGCTAATCCGATATCGGAGAGTTTCTTCTCTTATTGCTTCGTTCCATCTCGATCTATCGTCCGTTAATAATCCCTCCCCCTCCCCCTCCTCCTCCTCCCCCGTCCTCCTTGCAACTTGAGAGATTACGCAGAAGTCGCTTTCCTCGCTTTGAGAATTGGAGAACGTTGACGAAGGAGACGATATCGACGATAGAGAGGACATGGAGAACACACAGAGAGGAGAAACACGAGAGAGAGGATTGAGGGGAGAGAGTCTCTCAACGGAAGAGGCAAAGAGTCAGTGGAGAACGTCATCGACTATCCGGCGAACCGTAAACGCGAATAACCCGTTCAACGCGAGTTAACGTTGGCTCGCCGCGCGGGCTGAGGACGAGAGGGTCCCCGGTGGAGAGATACTCGAGTTCGCGGGTAACGTTTTCGCGTGGAATGCGACCGGAATGAGAGGGTTCCCTACGCTTATTCGCGGATATTTTTCATTTTCTTTCCTCTCGAAATTCACTTGATATCGGAGAATTTCAATATCAAACTATCGGGATGTTCAATGGAGTGTAAATCGAAGGAGCAATAATGTGATTTGGATATAAGAATAAAATGAAAAATCTACAGCGGGTACACGGGATCTCGTGCCCTTCGTATTATTCATCCTCTTTTGTCGGGATACCGGGAGAGATATATATACCCAACGATATTATATTCGTCCAACTGCTGTGGATAACTTTCTACGAATAAAATGTCAGCGAGGCGCGGAGCCGCGGAGTATGTATACTCCCGCGAGAATGGGACCCCGAGGCTTACGTTAATACGAATAACATCATAGGCGCAATGTATGACGAGAGCGTACGCGCAAATATCACAGTACAGCTCCGGGGGAACGAAGGATACATATCGCGTTTGTGTAGCGTTATTATTCCGAGAGTCCTTGGTTCTCCGTTACCACGGGAAACGGGAGCTCTCGGGCAGCAGCATCTATCCACAAACGATATGGAGAACGACTTCCGGCCCGAGGCACACGAGAGACATTACATTAATGCAATCGAAAGGTCAGAATGAAATTTAAAAAAAAAAAAAAAAAAAAAAAAAAAAAAAAATGGAAAATGGAGTAATACGAGAACTCACAGAGGCTACTCGGTCGGACTTTTTCTTTGCGCGTTGCAACACATGTGATTATAAACATTGTTATTATTTTTATGTGGAACAATTGTATATTATATTAACTTAACTTGCCAACGATTCACCGTGAAATTCTTGGATTTAACAATACCGCTGATTCTATACTTTCCAAGTTTTGATGAATGTTATACTCGTATTTCATACCACAGTTTCCACGTGGTCAACATGTTTGCATCGAACGCATACCACCGAGAGAAGTTCGTTTGCGGCGGGACGCGAAATGAACGGGGAAACTAAACGCTCTCTCCGTTGCACCTGATTGACTCGGTCGCCCGTGCGTTTGCAATAAACGAACGGGCAAACGGTGGATGAAACGAATAGATTTAACGATTCTGCTATATGGTACTTCGATATTGGATTTTTGTTTGTGTCCCGAAAAACGATACGAAAGAACGGAACGCGACATGGCTGCCTGACGAAATTTGTTGCCGAAAATATTATATTCGCGTTGCGTATATAGATCGCGAAAGATACGCGTTGATATAGAGAAGAGGGATACGCGAGAATAATGGTTTTTTATTCTTCCTTATTATGTTCATCGCCAGTACCGACTTCTTAATCTAATCTGAAACGCGCGATTTGTATCTGTCGGATCGCGAGAACTCGACGAGACTCCGAAAAAGGTAATAAAAGTAATAGAAAAATTGGCAAATGTTTTATCGTTTTTACGTATTTTTCGTTTTCTTTTTTTGTTTCCTTGTAGAATGGCTTCGTTTTCGTAAAAAAAAAAAAAAAAAAAAAAAAAAAAAAATTTCGCGATGTTTTTGACAACGCGTTCGGAAGATTCTAAAATACGTAAAAATCGCGTTTAGAAAAAAATTTCCGGTGTGTGTGGGATAAAACGGACGTTAACAAGATAGCTGTCGCAAATTTCGAGTGATCGAACTGAAATTGGTACGGAAATCAAATTACCACCAAAATCGTTTGATATTGAATTCGGACGAAATTGGCAAAGGGATTCGAGAGATATGAACATTCGATTTTTTCAAGTTTATCAAAAATCTATTTCAAAGTCCTGCCGTTTGGACAAATTTTAAGCAATCGAGCGGAAACTTTGAACGCGAGTCGAGTGATCACTAAGGGTATTAAGTTTCAAATTTGACCCAAATAGGTAAAATCATTCAAAAGTTACCAATATTTCCGTTTTTAATAGTAATACATTTTTTATTATTATTACGATAAAAATTTGTAAAAAAATGAGCCGAAAAAATTGTACATTTTCACGTACCTTTCGCATTAATCTCTTCTATCAACAAAGTTATCACTATGAGGAAATCAACAAATTCCAAAAACTGCATTTTCATAGCTTTGCGAATAAAATTAATTAATTACGAATCGATGTGAAAATTTGCAATTTTCCCGATTTTCATTTTTTTTTTTTTTTTCGGTACGAAAATTTATGAATATTATTTGTTTCTAATATTGATGGAATTTTTATTTAAATTTTTACGAAACGTTGAAAAATGTAAAAAATCGACGCTTCGTGAGAATTTATTACGATATTTTTCGTCTCTATAATTATACAGATACAAAAAAAAAAAATCCTGAAGATAGATACATTTTTTCGTTGCTTCTTCATTAATTTCTTTAATTAACAAACCGTCCTCTACGACGACGTCAAACAATTACAAAAGTTGTTTTCACATAGTAGAATCTTTGTGAGTAAAAGAAATTAATGATGAAGCAATGTGAATATGTAAAATTTTCAGGCTTTTTATTTTTCTGTGTTTCTCGGTAACGACGACCAATTATTGTATCGAATGAAAGAATACAGTAATAATTCACGAACCGAGATGCATCATCGTTTCGGCCTCCGGGAACACAGACGTTCGACGATAAAAAAAAAAAAAAAAAAAAAAAAAAAAAACGCAATTCGTCTGGTCGGCGCGGTGAAGGCTAAAGCGAAAATAGCCCACTATCGAAAAAGTAGCGAGGCCAGTCGGATGTTTGGTTTATCGGGAAAGCAAAAAAAAAATGCGGGCGATTCTCGGATGGCGGCGAATCGATTTTTTGTTTCGGTAGCTACCGACCCAAACTTCTCACAGCTACCGAACTCGGATTATTGGGAGAATGCAAAGTGGAAAAAAAAAAAAAAAAATCGAAAAAAAGTATACATCCGATTGAGAAAAAATTGTGTTGCAAAATGTTTCTCGAGAGTTTTATCGGATGTAACGAAGTAATAAATCAATTGTCGAGGGAGAGAGAGAGAGAGAAGCGGGAATGAAAAAACAACAAAACAACGAACGCACCGACGTTACTTCCTACGTACCCGATGCGGGAATATAACATACGCGCGTATATATGCAACAGATGGAATTATACAGTATTGCGAATCTCGCGTGTACTTAAATGGTAAATGGGCAGCGCTGTCGGCAAGGTGGGCGTGCAGCGTGCAATTGAGCAGTTTGCTTACAAGTGACGATTAAAAAAAAATAAAAAAAAACGATTAATCGCAATTACGAAAACGATACTTTTATCAAAAAAATGTTATACTGATAAAAATCGCGAAATAATCGAAAGTCGTTCGGAATCGCGACGAGAAAAGCTTCGCGATGCATCGTCTAAATACGAAAACGATATTTTTATCAAAAAAATTTGATTCTGATGAAAATTACGAAATAATCGAAAGTCGTTGGGAATCGCGACGAGAAAAGCTTCGCGATGTATCGTCTAAATACGAAAACGATATTTTTATCAAAAAAATTTGATTCTGATGAAAATTACGAAATAATCGAAAGTCGTTGGGAATCGCGACGAGAAAAGCTTCGCGATGTATCGTATAAATACGAAAACGATACTTTTATCAAAAAAATTTTATTCTGATAAAAATCGCGCAATGATCGAAAGTCGTTCGGAATCGCGACGAGAAAACCTTCGCGATGCATCGTCTAAATACGAAAACGATATTTTTATCAAAAAAATTTGATTCTGATGAAAATTACGAAATAATCGAAAGTCGTTCGGAATCGCGACGAGAAAAGCTTCACGATGCATCGTCTAAATACGAAAACGATATTTTTATCAAAAAAATTTGATTCTGATGAAAATTACGAAATAATCGAAAGTCCTTCGGAATCGCGACGAGAAAAGCTCCGCGATGTATCGTATAATTACGAAAACGATATTTTTATCAAAAAAAATTTGATTCTGATGAAAATGACGCAATGATCGAAAGTCGTTCGGAATCGCGACGAGAAAACCTTCGCGATGTATCGTATAATTACGAAAACGATATTTTTATCAAAAAAAATTTCATTCTGATGAAAATTACGAAATAATCGAAAGTCGTTCGGAATCGCGACGAGAAAAGCTTCGCGTTGCATCGTCTAAATACGAAAACGATATTTTTATCAAAAAAAATTTGATTCTGATGAAAATTACGAAATAATCGAAAGTCGTTCGGAATCGCGACGAGAAAACCTTCGCGATGTATCGTATAATTACGAAAACGATATTTTTATCAAAAAAAATTTGATTCTGATGAAAATGACGCAATGATCGAAAGTCGTTCGGAATCGCGACGAGAAAACCTTCGTGATGCATCGTCTAAGCACGTAACAATCGCGAAATCTACTTGCGTATCACGTACGCGACAGATAAGAGACGATTTTGTTTTTTTTTCTTTTTTTTTTTTTTTTTTTCATTCGCTACGCCAGGCGTTCGCGCTCCGTCAGCAGCAGGTTTTTTTTTTTTTTTTTTCACAGCTTCGTCGTGTGTTATAGCTCTGGTGTCTTCATTCATTCGTGATTCCTCACACATTTACGAAGAGAGTAGCGACTGTTTACCAGAATCCCGCAAAGACCTGCGGCACAGTCGTGAACAGCTTATCTCTATCAACTTTTACTGATAAGGGGACTCTGTGTGCCTCTGTGTCTCTGTGTCTGTGACGTTTTTTTTTTTTTTTTTTTTTTTTTTCACGATCGCAATTACACTCGGAGGCAGCAGCGAATGCAATTGGGAAACGCGGGGCCGCGTGTATTATGCTTCCCCTGCGGCTGGAGAGCGTTTCGATGCGTCTACCTTGGAGTTCCTGCTGCCGCGAACCGGTACCGTTAATTCGGGCGGAACGGGGAAATTACGAATTCCTTCTTCAACTGCCTCTACTCTCCTCTGTATCACAGCCATTGTATCGTGAGTAGCGTGTAAGTCGTGAGTGGAGTATTCTTTTTTTTTTTTCACTCCGTTTATTATTTTTTTTATTTTTTTTTTTTTTCCATGAATTGCACAAAGCGAATTCATGACGAGAAGTAAGAAATGTGAAAAAGAACAATCAGCGAACGAAATGAGACGAAAAATGGGATTTTAGAGCGTAAAAACGGTTTTTTAAAAGTTTTTCCGTTTACATCGCGCGCTGCGCTCGTTTTCGAAATAAACAGCTGACTAAGTATTTACGAGTCTCGAAAGGATCAAAATCGTCACAGATAATTAAGAATTGAAAGATACCTCTCGACGCAAGTTTAACGAGGCCTCGGGCAACGCTAATTGGCGAGCTGAGATCAAGAGAAACACAGGAGAGGCCTCAACACCTATGCGCTCAACTTATTCGCGTATGTATACGAATGTCGGAGAATGGAAGAGAACACAGCAGCCGCAGGATCGCGAGATCCGTGGCAGTCGTGCCTCGAGCCTACAGACCACAACAGAAACATCTGGTTCCCCGTGATACGAGCAAAGATCGAGTATCGAGTGTCTCTAAGAACGGAGAAATCATTGCCTCGATAGGAGTTACAAGAAATTCCAAAGGTCCCGTGACTTACCGTGCGACACACGATAATTATCATAAATTCTTCGTAATTTTACCGACGAAGAAATCTACGATTTTTCGTCGTCGCACCCGAGAGATTCAGTGAAATTTCTCGACTCGTGGATACATTGTAAAAGACGGAGAATCGGAGATGTTCCGCTCCACAATTCTCGGCTGAACGAGAATTTTTTTTTTTTTTTTTTTTTCAGTCGGTAATCGTGCAAACGATTTTATACAAGAATAACAGAAAGACTCGATACTTCAATTGCGTTGGATTTTTTTTATTAGCTTATTGAATAAATAACCTATAATCTTCGGTACGTTTAATAAATCATAACTGCAAGTTAGCGAACATATATAATGCGGATTACAGAAGCGAAGCGCGTCGCTCTCGGTGAGCCGTGCGAACTCTTGGCACCATAGATCCTTCGCATGGTAGATCTCTCGCTTCGAGAGCCCGAGCAGCAAGCCGAGTTCATTAACGCGAACGTGAAGAACTCCGCGACGACTATAACGCCGCTTTGCTTGTGGTTGAGCTCACGAGGCTCGAGAAATCATTTCCATAAATACCTTGATAGCGACGTGATATCGTAGCTCGCGCGCTCCTGCCAGGTAACACGACCAGCGCGTACGGATATTTCTCTCTTTCTATTTTTTTTTCCCCGGGCGTGGACTTTCCTACAGCGGATATATCAGCCCACGGATCATCGATTCCTCGATCCATTTATTTCCATGCAACGTTCGTAGCACACACACAAAAATACGAAGAAAAAAACGTAAAAAAAAAAAATAAAAAAAAAACTAACGAACTCACGGAAATGCCGCGCACGACTCTATCTCGAGACTAAATACGATTTGTTGAACGTCGATCCGCCAACTCGACCGGTTGTAGGCGCGCACATCCGCGTTTATTACAAAAAGACGTAAAACAACGAGAAAACGTAACCGAATCGAACGTATAGTTGAAATATACTCGATTTTATCTTTTATACGGGATAATACATTTAGCGAACACCAATACACTTTTGAACGTGCGAAAAACTTACCTATTTACAACGCAGGCATACAATGCACTCCCGTGAATATTTCAGTGGACACCTCTTCGGTGCCGCTCATCCTCGACTGGCAAATACCTGAACGACTACCTGTGAGCTGCTGTTGCCGCTGCTCTTTCCCCTTCCCGACCCTTCCTCTAACTTTATTCGGTAAAATTACGCTATCTCTCTCGCGCCCGCGCTACAGCTGATACTTGATCTCTCGCTTCGACTACCTGCACAGTACGACGCGGCGCGCAAACCGACTTTCTATCAGCAATACCGAGTTTCGATTGGTTCAGAGAATACTCGTTGCGCTACCAGGTTGCGATCGGATCCAACGGGCTTCGGAGGACTTCGGTTGATACTTGCGTGAGTAAGCGTCGCTCCCACCGTCCTCGATAGCAGCGCAGCGTCAACGAACGCGTGTGCGTTTTGTCGCGTGTATATGTGCGTTTGTATGCACCAATGACTCGCGATCCCCATGATGCATTAGCGAGAACCAGCAAACACCATGCCGAGGAAGTCGGGACACGGGAACGGAGAGAGACATTTCCGTCAACGAAAAGTTCGTAATGTTGGTACTGCAGTATCCGCAGTCGGTACAACAGAATTTTATAGAATTGAAACTTTGTTTCTCGGAATATAATGAAAGAAATTTATTGTCGTATGATTTTCCGAAAGGACACACAACAGTTCGCGGACACGAAGAAAGGATTGGTAAACACGGGAATTTTACGATTAATCAGTGCGATTATCGATGTAATGATTTTTTTTTATTGTACACAGTGTTTAAGAAATTTTTTTTTATTGTATAGTTTTTCGGTATAATAAGAATAATTGATAAGATTGCCGTTTAGCTGAACTTATGCAGTATCAATTGCCGTTTTCTCGAAGAAATGCGGCGCAAGTTCCACCAACCATTCGGGATTTATGACGGTGAGTTCACGCATATAAGTTTTGTTTGTTTGAAGAATCTCGCAGAAGACGATCCTGAGAAGGGAAAGAAAATTATTATTGGGAATTTTCGTTGATAATCCTAAAACGCCGCACATGGATCTGATTCATCGAAAATGGCGAAAAATTCTTATATATTTCAATGATTTATCGATTTTCCTTTGCTGAGACTTATTATTTACTATATATCTATTTATTATATACTTTGCGAATGCGAAACGAATTTTCGATGAAAATTTCAATATTTTTCTAAAATTTTCATAAATTACAAATATTTTTAAGGAATTTGTAAATTTTTATAATTTAGCAATTTTTGAGAAATTATTCAAAAATGAAATTGTGGCGAAATTTTGAGACGAATCAAATAATTTCTCAAGATGCGTAATTTAACGAACGTGTTGGATTTTTTTTTTTTTTTTTTTTTTTTTTTTTACGCATTTAATATGTCGGCGACTTTCGCTGTGATCCACTTTGGTTTCCCAGGGAGATAATCCGGAATCATCGCTCCGCCTCCGACAGAAAAATCCGTGTCACGGTTCGCGCGCCGTCTATTTATCACCCCGTAAAATCCTTCACCCTTATTGAACATTTTTTACTCCCCCGTACGGAATTTTTATACATCCCGCTATTGAAAAGGATATCACACCTCCGCAGTGAGGACCATTGTTACCGTGAAAAGAATGCGAACAATGATTTCAATATTGAGTGATAACAACAGTTTCGAGATTTCGATAAATATCGCAATCAAATTTTACAACAGCCATCGTAACAGCACCTCAATATCTGTTACCAAATACCTTCGATTTCACTAAAACGAAAAAACTAAAAAAAAAAATCGATAAAACTAAAAAAAAAAAAAAAATTTGGTGAAATTTCACACCGATAAAAATTTCGAATCTCAGATCCATGCGTCGCGTTAGATACAAAAATATGGATGGAATTCTCGAGGTGATAAAGAATTATCCAATTGAAAATTCCTGCAGTACCATTGGGGTTGTTGAAGCGTATATAAGCAGCTATTCGGATGTATATACAGATCTCGATTTCCTCTGACGGTTTTGTAGACTCCGGTATAATGCAAAAATGCAGCGTTCGGAAAGAGACCCGCGGATATGCATTTCAATATAACTTCCACGTCTCCTGAAATCGTTAAAATTTTAGAGATTCATTGTCGTCGTTCCAAGATCTTCGGCGATATATAGCGATACTACTAACCGTTACACGACAATATCGGTATTTCCAATTTCTTCATCAGTCCCCGCATTTGCGTTCGTATCTCCATTCCTCGTCTGAGTGCTTTGTGATTCAGAAAGTGTTTTTGGCACCAACTCGGCGATTTATTTTTCTCAAATGCCGCGTAGATGTTCAACAGCGTGAGAAGATCGCCTTCTTCGACTTCGAACTTTCGATGTGCGACGCGAGCTTTCATTGCCGCCTGACCACCACCCGGACGGATGAGTACATTTTGCACTTGAAGCATCGCGAGAATAGTCGATATCTCATCGGAACATCCCATCTCGCCTACCCTTTCGGATTAATCGAAAACGATACACGATAAATTATTTCTCCTTAATCTTAATCCACAGACTTAATCTAATCTGTAACTTAAGGTCATTCTGTCGCTTCGTGTTAATTTCACATAATTTCGAGAAAAATGAGAGAAAATCGTAAATACTTCTCAATGGTATAAAAATCTGAAAAAATGCATCTATATTAATGGTACTGAAAAGATTAATTTTGCATAATAATAATTCCAAAATGTTATTAATAAATTGATGAAAAAATCAATTGCTCAACAAATTTACCGGAAACCCAACTTTTTTTTTAATGAAAATGATTCGTTCATTTTTCTGAATACGTATGAATTTTTTCAGATTTTTCAATATGTTTTGAATTTTTTTATTTTTTTATATGGAAAAAATGTGCGAAAAAACACAAAATTCAAAGAAAATTGAAAAATCTGAAAAAATTCATAAGTATTCAGAAAATGTATTTAATTTATTTTTTTCATTAATTTGTTAATAACATTTTGGAATTATTATTATGAAAAATTAATATTTTCAGTGTCTTTAATATGTATGAATTTTTTCAGATTTTTATACAATCGAAAAGTATTTACGATTTTCTCTCATTTTTCTCGAATTTATGCGAAATTAAGACAAAGCGATATAACTGCCTTAATATCAAAAAAAAAAATTCTTTACCCGATACTATGAGACATTTCGCCAAAACTGGTTCCAGCGGCATCTCAGCCATCGTCATTCCAAGAGGAATCGTTAATTCTCCAGCATCGTCGATAGCGCCGAGTGCGTAAAGCAACTCGAGTCCAGCGAGAAGATTTTTGCTCGGTGGTGAAGAGGGGAAGTTAAATCTCAATACATTATCGATGCCGAGAGCTTTAAGTTGCAATATCGCCGGCGCGAGATCTGAGCGCTGCATCTGTGGCGGAGTTGCATCGAAGAGCTGATCGTACGCCTCCTCCGTGTATAATCTGTTGCAATGGATAATTTTTTTAAAAATCAGTTTCCTTATCGCTTTAACGAGAAGTTTTTCTACAAAAGTTAATGAGATGTGTTAATGAGAAGTATTTTACCTATAGGTTCGTCCGGACTGAACGCGACCCGCTCTGCCGGCGCGTTGATCAGCGGAAGCTTTCGATACCGGCGCAACGATTAAACTGTTAGTCTGAGTCTCGACCTCGAACCACGGAAGTTTGGCGAATCCACAATCGATAACTGCGCAATTAAATGTGATATCGATAAGATTGTTATCGATGTTCATCCCGAGAAAGTAGAAAGGTATCGTAACTTACCGTATACGATATTAGGAATAGTTATAGACGTTTCCGCGATATTAGTCGCAACGACGACTTTCCGAGAATCCTTGGGTGCTCTCCAAAATACCTTTAGCTGTTCGGAATTTGGCAACGAGCCGTACATCGCTAGAGGCATTAGTTTTTCTAGAAAATACATCATATTGCGATAAAATAAACGCGAATCGCAAGAATTTCCAAATTTCTTAAGTGTTATAATAATCTCCACTAACGTTTTCCTTCCTTCACGAGTTTTGCGTATTCGTTTAGCAGAGATACCGCGCGATCGACTTCTTCCATTCCCGTGAGAAATGCTAATATATCTCCGCTCTCCTCGGTCTCGTGAATCTTCAATGCGGTATCGACAACCGATTTAACGTAATCGGCTACTGGTTCTGGAGGCGTTAAATAATTTATATCGCATTTTTTATTTAAGGCGGTAACTGAGTAAATTTTTTTTTTTTTTTTTTTACTTTAATTTGTTGAGAATTTTGGATAGGAATTTAATTTTGAAACTCGTAAAATTGACAAAGTTATAAGCGATTTACTGCGCCAAACTTTGAACGCCGTTATCTCGAAACAGCGATTCCGATATCGGCTTTCGAAATATCTTGAAAACGCTTTTTTTTCGATTTTTTTTTTAACTATTTTTTATTTTTTTTCAATTTGATAAGTAAAAAATCGGCGCGATTTTGTTTAAAAAAAAATCATATCTGACACTTTCAACGCTATATATTACGAATCATTTTGGTTTCTTAATTTCTGACCATCCGGTTGTCAAAAATCGTGAAAACGGCGACAAATTTTGATTAAAAACCATTTAGAAAGTTCTTTGTATATATACTTTCGAATAAAAAAAAAACCGGATGTTCCCATATCATTAATTTACGACAAAAATATTTTAATTTTACCCACTTTTTCGTTCTTTTCCTTAATTACCTTAAAAACGAAAAAAAAAAAAAAAAAAAAAAAAAAAAAAATTTTGCGAACAAATTTTTTTTTACCTTTAACGTAAAAAATATCGACGGGGTATAATCTGCCCTCGACGCTCAATATCGTCGCGGTATCTTTAGCGCCGTCCTTCGTGGTATTAGTATTGAAAAAATCTCGAAGTTGTTCCGCATCGACCGTCGCCGAGGAAACGATAACTTTAAGACTTCTACGTTTCTGCAATTAAAAAAAAAAAAAAATATATCGTCGAATAAGATAATCGCGAATGGGACTAAATTCGCGAGAATTATAATTGTCACGAACCCTTATTATCTTTTTTAAAAGTCCCATTATAATGTCCGTTAACAGTGTCCTCTCGTGAACTTCGTCGAGGATAATGACGCAATAATTAGTCAGCAATGGATCGCCCATCATTTCTCGTAAGAGTATTCCTTCAGTCATATACTGCGCATGAAAAAAAAAAAAAAAAAAAAAAAAAAAAAAAAATTAATCATTCATTTATTGTTTCGTTTCGAATCTCCTTGGCGATGCATCGGCATAAAATTTCGTTGAATATTGACGCAAAGATTACCTTAATCTTTGTACTATCGTCTGTGGAGTCGTCGAACCTTATCGAGTAACCAACGTCGGTACCCAAAATACAGCCGCGTTCGTCGGCAACGCGACTGGCAAGTGACGTAGCAGCGACTCTCCGGGGTTCCGTAATGGCGATCATTTTTCCGTCCGCACCCCATCCCGCCTCCACTAGATACTGTAAAAACGATAAATATACATCGTGACCCCGTTTCGGTTTTTTTTTTTTTTTTTAATTTTATTTTTTTTTTTCGTATTCTTCAGCACCTTTTGGGACTCTGGGAATAGAAAGCAAAACTTCGTAGGCTCTTGTATTATGGGTAAAAATTCAATTTATTAAAAAAAAAAAAAGAAGTATCCGTTATAAATAAATAAAAATGTTGGCCTCCGAAGTCGAGCGACGCGAACGAGAGACCGCGTGCGTTCGTTACGAAGTTGTTTGATTCTCGTGATACATCGTGACGATATCCCGGAGATTAACGATAGATCCTTCATTAACACCTCCGGTCACGAAGGACAGTGCCTCGCGATAGTGAAACTCCGTGAAGTACACGAGAACGACGAGAACACCGTAGAAAGCCCATCGCACGGTGTTCACGTAATCCCATAGACGATCGACAAACACCGCGAGCAACAGGTAGTCGGTGACCGCGTGAGGATTGAAGAATCTCCAAAGTGACGAAATGAACCAAAAGGAATTAAAACGGAAGACTTCGGTCTGTCGACGATGTAATTCATCGATCGTCATAGTGGAACCTCTCGTATCGTCGGTCTCTAGCAGATCCTGATAGAGATACAAATATCGATTCCACGCCATGCTGAACGCCAGAAGGCTGCCAATCAAAAGGACGACCGACGACGCGACTTTGCGAACGCGAATTTTTTTTCGCTGAACAACACACGTTCCCGCGTGTTTACTATCGATCGACGGAAGAATCGGTTCGAGTTTTTCGTATCCGTGTTTCGGTTGATTCCATTTGAGATAATGAAATATACCGAAAAATAGGGCGACGGTACCGAGAGCATCGCATATACCGTCGATGTAATAACCCGCCGTACCAATTTCCGAATGTTCCCCGTCCACGTGCATTCTTTTTCGCGCCACGTGTCCGTCAAGATCGTCCATCCACGAGCGTATTTCGAATAAAAAAACACCGAATCTTCGATTTATCAGAGATTTGCTCGATACGCATTTCGCCGATGCTATGGCAACGACAACGTGCGCGAAACTTATGACGTTCGGCGATATCCATCGCCACGCGCTTATACCGACGACACGATCGAAGAGAGCTGCCAGTGGGCCGAGTATATAATAATTCGGATAATCGAGCAGCAAACCTTTGACGGTTACGGTACACAATGGATTTAAATCGCACGGCACATTTGAAACGTAATCTGGTTCCTTGGTGATGCGCGATCTCACCGCCCACTCGCGTATTCGATAATACAATTGGTAATCCATGATAATGAAATACAGTAAAGTCAGATAGCACATCGCAAAAAGAGTCCATTTTGACGGACCGCTCATGCACACGGTCGTTATTTTCATCGTAAGTTTTTTTGAACACTTTTTAAAAAAAAAACGGTTTTTTTTTGTTTTCAACTCTCAAAATTTCGGTCGTTTACGAAATATCGCGCGAACGTAACCCCCGATGACTCCTGTCTACGGCTTCGATATTTCTCAAACGAAAATTGTCGATACACCGCGGACCGGCTGTAAAAATACGATTCCGTATCTTTCTCTCACCATCACCCTCGTTCATTATCTTATCACAGTGTGAGTACCCGTCGCGTTGTTCGTTCCCGTATCGATGGAATCGAACACGATTTTTCAACGCTCAACGAAAAATTGAATTGACGTACCCGTGTGTCGTTTCGCGATCGAGATCGATGCGCACCGCGAATGCGCAGAAAATGAAAGAAAATTCTCGCGCCCCGGGGGCTTCGCGAATGCCGCGACAGATGCTTTCGCGCGCGATGTGTACATCCGCCTCACTGTTATTGTCGCTCTCGGTGAAAAGGGCGGTTTAGCGATTTGTGAAACGAAAAAACAACAAAAAAAATCGTATTGGCGGTCAAACTTGCCGCGACTTCGATAACAACTCGTCGCGCAGTACTGACAATGTTCATTTCCCGCGAAACTTGTTTTTTTTTTTTCCCTCACCCTCCCGCGATATAGTCACGACTTTGTAATCGCCTCGCGTGCACCGGCAACAATATTGTATAGTACATTAATGTCTCTCGTGATCTTATCAATTTTGAAGGTGAGATACCCGCCACCGATAAATTTTCCCGGGGAAACACCGAGTGCAACACTGATAAAAAATAAAAGTACACACGTTGCATCGTCGGAACTCTTACATCCGCGTAAAAACAACGCATCGCTAAAACTCTTCCGGGGTAAACTATAATTCTCGCAATGCGATGCTTCATAGTGCGACTCATTTATAAATGACTAATTTATGAGTATTGTGTGCGGTTGGAAATCAATAAAACTGCAAAATTCATGGCGACTCGCGCGACCAGCAGCCATTGAATAATGTACCCTACGCTTGCGGATGATGTCGAAGTTGAAACGTTAAATTCTAATAAATATGCATTACTCACCTGAGGCACTTGTGTACTTTTTCCACAACCAGTTTCGCCGATCAACACTAAAGTTTGATACTTTTCGAGTAGATAAATTATGTGATTTCTATTCTTAGCGATGGGTAACCTCTGACGCTGTAGATTGAGAGCTAACGACTGGTGGGCGTTGTAAACGAATTGGGTAGACGTGTGAGCGTCTATGTCGGGTTTGTCCTCCTGGAATGTGTTGTCCCCTGAAAAAAAAGAAAAAAAAAAACAAAGTTCACGCGTTTGACTCGTACGTGAGTGTTGCTCCGACGCAATCGTAATTTAACCTATTTAACTCGAGTTCGAAAAAAATAATAATAACTTCACGCTTACCCGGCATTAGGAACCTTGGTTTGGTCGTCATCTTTACGTTTATTCCTGGATTACTTGTATCGTCTATCTACGCACGAAACAACCGGCACTTAACTATTTTCATAACCGACACTTAACCGAACGTATATTCAACGCGAGCCGCCATTGCTGTTTATCATCGTTTATCACAGCTGTTTTTTCCACGGAACTCCAACGGGCCAATCACAACAATCGGCGAAAATATTTACGGGGGTCGCGATCTCGCAGAATCGAACAGCTGTTGTTCTAACGTTGAAGAAAATAAACGAATCGGCAAGATGTTTTAATGATTTTTTTTTCCAATATACATCGCTTTCGATCCTTTTTCGCTGAAAATCACGTTGAGTCGGAATTGCTTGGTTAATTGAAGTTTCGACGATTTTCGTTGAGTTAATTTCGACTCTCAAATATCGAATGAAATATAAACGTTCATTTTTTTTTTTTAAATGAATCGGCGGCAAGATGTTTTAATGATTTTCTTCCAATACATCGGTTTCGATCCTTTTTCGCCGAAAATTACGTCGCGTCGAAATTCCTTGGATAATTGAAGTTTCGACGATTTTCGTTAAGTTTCGACTCTCATCTATCGAATGAAATATAAACGTTCGTTTTTTTTAAACGAATCGGCAAGATATTTTAATGATTTTCTTCGTCTGAGTTGCGACTTTCGTTGAGTTTCGACTCTCAAATATCGAACTAAATATTTAAAAAAAAAAAATTTTCGTAGGGATGAAATAAATGAGTAAATATCGTTAGAACGTTATAAACATATTTTATTTAACACGGTTAATTAAAAGTTGGTATTTGAACCAATAAACATGGTACAAAAAAAATCGAAGTAGCATATAGCATCACGGATCCTCATCGTCGCGTAACTGGATGCATCGACGATTTTCATTATTTATATCTCACAGAGAAGAAGCCTCGGCATTTTTCTTCGGCTTATATATATAGTTAAACAGTCGTACGAAACTTACAATACGAGTGCGCGAACCCGTTAATATACATACATATTATTTTGTACGTCAAAATTACGTGCTTAATAAGCTCTCTGTTATCGCTACAAAACACGATACCCTTTCCCACCGATCTTCGCGATTACTATACTCTCCCTATCTTACAATTTATTTACATTACATGTATACAATTTCATTGGAATTAAGTTGCGACCTCTGGGATTTCGGGCGATTCTATCGTTTTTTTTTTTTTTTTTTTTTTTTTTTCATTATACTAAATATATGTTAATACGCACGCGGAAGTCTTGTGATATCTCGCGTTTCGATTGGTACGCAAAAATCAGGAATCCTCCGACTCAACGTTCCGATCGAAATACGTTTGGCTGACGAGCGAAAGATTTTGTTTCTCTCGTTTTACGTTAAGTCCGTTAATTGTACGCAACCAGATAATTTAATATCGTTCTTTTTTTTTTTAATTTTCCTGGTAATGTTAACTATCATCTGATATCAACTTATGTCGTAGTCGCTGTAACGTTAACCCTGATTCAGTCCGGAACCGTGAAGTTCTATAAAACTTTCGAGAGTTCTTGGCACGTTGCCGCTATATGAGAGTCCATAAGTTTTCACAGCCTTAGCGGCCATACATTTCAACGAAATCTTCGTTTGCGCTCGCAGTATTATCTCCGCTACACCTGCAAAAAAAAAAAAAAAAAAAAAAAAAAATTAATAAAAATTGTCGATTTTTTTTTTAACCAAATCGAATATCTCATTTTATTGATTTGATATTTCTATATCACGTACCGGTTGTCGCAGCGTCGTACGGCGTTTTTCCGAGACTATTAACTGTATCGACGTGCGCACCGGCATCGATTAGTTCCAATATGATACAATGTAAAGTCATAAAGTCACTTTGAACAGAAAAATCGATCGTTAGAAAACAACAATTAACATGTAGAAAGTCATACAATTTTTTTTTTTTTTTTTTTTTTTTAATTATAGTTACCTAATTGGTTTCTGATACGTGACGATCAAGTGAAGCGGCGTATTCCTGTCGTTGTCCATCGCGTTTACGTCCGCACCGCACTGAATCAATAATTTCGACGTTGCGGCGCACGGAAATCTAACGAAAAAATTTAAAACATTAAAAAGAAAAAAAAGCGTTAAGGACGTTCGGTGGCTGAGAGTTCGTTTCGCATAAGTTCGAGAAAAATGAGAGAGAATTGCAATTACTTCTCGATGGTATAAAAATCTGTAAAAATTCAGGCATATTTAAGGTACTGAAAAGATTAATTTTGCATAATAATAATTCCAAAAAGTTATTAACAAATTCATGAAAAAAAAAACTTGTTAAACAAATTAACGGTAACTCAACTTTTTATTTTTTATGAAAATGATTCTTTCATTTTTCTGAACACGTATGAATTTTTTCAGATTTTTATCTTGGGTTTGAATTTTTTCTTTTTCGACACATTTTTTCCATATAAAAAAAAAATTACGTTTGCGAATTTGCGCTCAATAAATTGCCATTTAATTGAATTCCGAGACCTACTTGCAGACGTCGTTGGTATGAAAATCGTCTACCGGCGTTTTAACATTAACGGCTAAATGCAACAGCGTCTGGCCGTTCGTAAGCGTCATTTTCAAGGCGCATAATTTGTGTACCAAGTAACGCGCTTTGTTAACATCCGCTTCTTCGTATCCTTTTTCATAACCGTTCAGAGTCATCAATTTCGTGAGTATTGTCAGTATGTAGAGAGTTGTCGTGATGTTCGACTCCGATTCTTCCTGCGAATTAATCGTAATTAGCGTTAAATTTACCGATCGATTAAAAACCATTTAATTGGAAATACGACGCTTACGATGCACTGATCGACGTCATCCTTCGGATCGGGTTTTGCGATTTTAACTTTATTCCTTCCGAGTTCTATGACACTCGCCTCGAGGACATCGAGAACTTGTAGAAACTGAAGATCGACTCCTACGTGTATCATCTGCGAGAATACCTGAGCGAATCGCAAAAGATCCTTCACAACCGATAAATTGTTTAGCTGACGAAGTTTAAGCGCGTGAAGCCACAGATCGATGCATCTATCGAAACGCGCGTTATCCGCGAACACAGCTCCCCGATAAACTATCGGATGCGGTACCTCGGGATTGTGAGTTCCTGAAAAAAATACTTAAAGTTTGAGAGACGAAATTCTTAAGGATTTTTTATAGAAAAAAAAAAAAAAAAAAGGAAAGTTTAAACGGATTATCGCACCTAATATTCTCTCCCTGATGGCGAGGGATTCCATGTGAATGGCGTTGTGATTATTTTTGATACTCCTAAGTTTCTCCAAAGTCTCGCATTCTCTCCAATATTCGTAAGCCTTCACTGTGTCGCCGAGTTTTTTGTGAATAATGTTCTCCGGATCGCTATACCTGCGCGGAAAAAAATTTTATATGAATACAGATATTAGAATATTAAATTGATGGAAATTTTTTTTTTTAAATCGGGAGATTGTTACCTCAGTTCCATTGCGCGGTATAGATAATCGTAGGCTCTCGTTACGCAATAATTATCCTTGTCGTTGGCGAAGGAAGCGCCGAGAAGTTCGTACGCATCGATGATCTCTTCCTTCGTGACGACGTTTTGCGTTACGAAAGATTCGACTACTTCGGCTCTCGTGCGTTCCGCGGCGGCTATTATAGGTGTCATACCGCTTACATTTTTCGTTATCCTCGTTCCGTGATTTAGCAATTCCGTGACGATGTTACAGTGTCCGCACTCCGCGGCGAAATGCAACGCTGTTGCGCCGCAAAGTGCCGATTCGTTGGGATTCACGCCGTGTTCCAGTAAGAATGTTATCACGTCCTGATGTCCTTTGTAAGCCGCTATCATCAGACACGTATTGTTGAATTTGTTAGCGATGTGTATATCGGCCGCGTGATCGGTGAGGTACGTTACGATATCCAAGCGGCCGTCGAAACACGCGGCTCTCAGAGGTGTAGAATGGGTTTTCGTCGGATGATTTATATCGGCTCCCGCCTTCACTAGAGTTTTCACGATGTTTAAATGACCGGCACCTGCGTAAAATCAATTTTATTTATTAAATTACCATCGAGAAACGAAACAATTATAGTGACTACTAAAAAATGTGAAAAAAATTCTCCGAATTTTTTCTAATTAAATTATAATTTTTTCTTGAGTAAAATTTAAATAATAACGTAAATACGAATAACTAATTAATAAAATTTCTCAATAATCGAAATCAGATTGTTGTAATGATTATTTAATAACTGAATTTTCGGATGCATGAAAAATATCCGATTTAATAGCTTTTTTTTTTTTTTAAATGAAAAGAAAAAATTATGAAAGACTATTATAATATCGTAATATTAAATTGTTAATTTTTCATTTTTGTTTTTTTTTTTATTTTTTTTTTGGAAAATTAATTTTTTTTTTTGTTTTTTCTGTATACCTGCAGCGCACCACAGAGCGCTCGCTCCGTCTATAACGTATCCGTCAAACTTGACGGTGCCTTCTTGTTCCAAATCCGGTTTGAATTTGTCTATCAGCATTTTGACGACTTTATCGTGTCCATATCTCGCAGCGATGATCAAAGGTGTGCATCTCTGTCCATCCTCTTCCATAACTTTCTGAAATTGGCAAAATATATCGCGATTAACGAACAAAGAAAGTTCTTCTTCTTTGTAATGCCGAATGTAATTTTCTTTGATGCGCTTTGTGGTGCGTAGAGATTATTGGCCAAAAGCCAAAAACGGAGGCTAAGCTGCCGAGAGGACACGTGTCGATAACGTACGCACCCAGGTGCCAGTCATGAGACAGTCATGAGATTTAGTGCCGAAAACTATTTTTAAATACGAATTGACAATTTAGCGCGATTGATACATCGTCTAAAGCGCTAATTGTTGCTACGATACTACTGATTATCTCACCGTATGGCCAAGTTGCGCGATTAACTAATTTGTTGCATCGCAATGAAATTCTTTATTGGAACAAAAGCTTCTTAAAATCACAGAGTATTACGAAAATTCGTAAAAAATTTGAAAAAAAAAAACGTTGTTAAACATCGCGTGATTAATGAATTTATCGAAATGCAAAACGATTTTTGATGTGAGACAAAGGGCTTCCGAATGCCAGGGAGTGGGGAGAAATGATACTCGTGTATATTTTTTTTACGCGTAAAAACATCGTACATTTTTCATTTTTTTTTGTTACCTGATTGATAAGACTGTCAATCTGTTCGCTTGTTTTGTCGCAGAGAAGCGTGTAAAGGGTCATCGGCATTCCATCTCTCGCCATGTAGTAAACACGATTTATCAGTGACTGTTCAATGTCCGTTTCCTCGGCCATAGTTGCACGAGAATTTGACACACGACGTTTTGAAGCAGCTGATCGGGAAAGTTCTCTGGTGGATCGAACGCACTACCGAACGATCGTGAGAGAGTCTCGTCTCGCGTGAATATCGCGACGCGAGTCAATTAGATAAAAAATAAAATTCGCACAGCCACAGCACACAAAGGAGCGCACGAGGTCTTTCAACAGTCACGACAGCTCGACTGTTCGATCTTCTTCGACTCGCTAACCTCAAAAGCCATTATTCGGACGCTCTATTTACGATATAAATACACGCACACACCGTTATACGACGTGACGACATCTATTTCGAGTGAATTTACACGCAAAAATGTATCGATCCCGAGTGTCGTAAAAATAGACAGTGACTTGTCGGGGTCTCTTTCTCGCGCCAAATTTTTTACCCTTCCGTACACCGCAACAACGTCGTATATCAGACACACTTGAATCGTGTCCAAAGTCGCGACCTAAGGAAGAAGCGCTTAAAGATATCTCTCGAGCTCAAGTATAATCCCACGATCTTTAACGAACTCTCATGACTCTTGAAGCGCAATTTCTCAACGGCCCTCGTTGCAGCGCGATATTTATTTTCATAACATAAACAACAGTTGAACGTTCGCAATCAACACAAAGACTCGCCGAGAGTAAAAACTTCGAGGCCATTTTTTGCAACATACCCCGCTCTCGCCAATCCTCCAATGCATGCAACTTTTGAATGTTGAATATTCCCATTGCGCAGACGCGGGCATTCGGGTGCAATGCGCAAGCGCCCCATCATTTGCAAATAAAAATTGCGCGCCAATGTAAGCGCCGATTTAAATCAAAGAAACTATAATTTTAGCAACAATGTCCGATACTTCGAGCGTTCGAGATATGAAGAATGTATGGAAAAATACAGTAGATAAAATGCGTGAACGTTTAAAGAATCGCGCGGATGCGAATATGTTCGAAGGAATTCGCGAGGATAAGTTGTATCATGGATTAAAATTGACCTCTTCTACCCTGTTGATTGGCACATTTACCGAGATATGTTATTGCAACGAGACTAAAGTACGACATAAGGCTGTGATTAACAAGAACACGTTAACATTTTTCTCAGCTTAGTTCTCGAATGTTTTTCCCTTTATCCAGGAATATCTCGTCGTGGATGCTGGAACAACAATACATCGATATTCTATGCAAGGAAAGCCTATTCGCCCCTCGTATCCTCTGAGTGCTTCGATGCTCTTTACGCGAATGATATGGTGTCCCCATGCAAAAATCTCCGCTTGTTATATTCCTCACGACGACTTAATATGGATTGTTACTTCTTCCTGCAGACTTCTTCAAGTCGTTCGCAATGAATTTAGAATCGAAGAGCTCTTTTACTCGTCATCCACTAACGAAATAATCGTTGTCGGCACTAACAAGATAACCGTGCGTACAATTATCGAAAGCAATCGAATTTCGTAATAAAAAAAAAGAAAAATGTTAAAACCAATTGTTTTCTCAGAGATATCCGACGCACGATACAGAACATCCGCTCAATAGTTTGCCAATACTGACGTATTTGGATAGTTCGTTCGGCGCAATGTGGAGAATCGCGAATTCGTCGCTCATTGAACGTTCTTGTAAAATAATTGATGTTATTAATAGTAATAATAATTACTAATAATAATATTAATGATAATTAATAATAATTAATAATTATTAATAATAATATTAATGATAATTAATAATAATTAATAATTATTAATAATTATTTATTTATTATTATTAATTATCATTAATATTATTAATAATAATTGTTATTAATATTAAAAATTATTATTATCAATATTAAAAATTATTATTATTAATATTAATAATTATTATTATTGTTGATGACGATTGCAGCGATCCTAAACATGGCGGGTTCTTACCTGACGACAATCTACGTAATGTCTATAGACTCCGAAAGCTCCCGAGAGACCGAACTCCCGGTAGATTTTCTCGCTAAAAGAACAAACGCTACGAAATCGGCGATAACCGCATTGTATTATCATCGAATAAGCGAATGGATAATAAGCGGAGATCAGCAGGGAGACGTTTTTGCTTGGAGTCTCCAGTTGGAATGCACGATGTTTTGTCCCAATGGTCACGACGGCCAAATTTTAACGATTTCCGCTCATCCCTCGATTTGCGGCTTTATCACGTGTTCCGAAGATAACGTTCTTCAAGTTTGGAGTTGCAATCTCCGCGATAAAATCGAATCTTTTCGAGAAATCGGCGAAATATGGCGAATGGCAATTAACGAGGCGGCGACTTCGTTAGCGACGTTGGGAACGAAACTTAATTGTTTTCATATGAATCAGTTGTATGTCTTCTACGCTCCGCTTACGTGAGTTATCCGTCGAAACGATAAAACGGGCGCGACAAACTCGTTATTCCTATTGATAAATTACGATTTTAGAGCGCCCGCTACGAATTTGTACTCAACGACGAACCCCACGTTCCCGACCCGCATAATCGTCAGTAGCGCTGATAATACCGTGAGAATGTTATCCTCGGGTACAGGAAAACAGATTAACGTTCAGCTACTTCCTTCTTATCTCGACGTCGTTGGCGTAACTTACAGTGGAATCACAAGTAGGTCGCGGGAAATGAATAAGAAATTCGTTTTTAATAAAATGTTTCGTTTTTAATAAAACGAACAATCGTTAGACAGGATGTACACAATTATCTTGAAAACTGGAGAAATACTGGTCAGCAACGCGAAGACTAATCCTATGAAACTAAAGTTCGTAAACAGCTAATAGATAAAAAAAAAAAAAAAAAACGCATCTATTATTTTAAACATTATTAACGCACAGACACGTTTGGGTGAATGACGAATCCACGATAACTTGCATCGTCGCTTACGAATCATTCGAAAAAATTCGTTCGACGATTGACGAGAAAAAAATGATAACAAATGCCATTTCAACGAAAATAATAGCGGGAACAATGGATGGAAAACTTGTGATAATCGAGGAAACGAGCGGAAAACACGAAAGCGCTATAGCGGCTCACGATGGTCCGGTTACGTATTTATGCTCTTCAACGCTTTCCCGGCAAGTAGTTTCCGTGGGAAACGACAAATGCGTAAAAGTTTGGAGAGTTTTTCACGATATAAAGATACCTTTGGCGATGGCGTGCAGTGTTTATTACACAGTGCCGATCACTCGTGTAGCATTGATGAGGTAAATTTTTCGAAAGAAAGTTCTGTTTTTTTTTTTACGAGTATTGATTACTTCCGTAGTAATGATTATCTTCTTCCAGAACGACGTTGTGCGTCGTTAGCAGTACGGAACGAACCAAAGCTCATCAGCTTTTTATGTACGATACTTCCGAAAGAAGTTAGTAAATTGTTGAAAGTCAATTATTCAATGAAAATTTTTTTTGTAAAAACGTTAAACTGCGTAATTTTTTTTTTTTAACAAATTTAAATTTTATCGCGAAATTGACTAAAAAAATTTGGATTTTGATGGACCAAACGTTTTTGACGCTATAATCCGACCAAACGTGAGGTTCTAAGAGAATTTCGAACACTTCTCAGTGGGATAACATTTTTTTAAAAATCATTTATATGAAAAGTGCTAAAAAGATTGATTTTTCATAATAATAATAACAAAATATTATTAACAATTAAAAAAAAAAAGTTTAGCAAATTATTCGTCACGAACTTTTTTTTAATGAAAATGATGCGTTTCTCAATACGTACGCATTTTTTCATAATTTTGTTAAATTATTTAAAATTAATTTTTTCGAAAAAATGAACGCATGAATGCGCGATTTTAAAAAATTTGACAAAATAAAAAAAAAAGTTAGTGACGCGTGATTAGTAAAACAATTTTTTGTTTCATTAATTTATTAATAACATTTCAGTATTATTATTATGAAAAATCAATCCTTTCAGCGCCTTCCATATTGATTTTTTTCAGATTTTTATCCCATTGCGAAGTGTTCGAAATTATATTTAAATCTCACGATTGACCGCACGGTATCGAAAAAACGATTTTAAATTTTCGATTATTTTTTACATTATTTCTAGAATATGCAATTTTTTTAAATGTAATTCACTAAGAAATTAACTCACCTTATAGTACGATGGGATCATCACCCGTCGAAAGATCATACAGCGCTCGTCGCCAGCATCGCAGTTTGCGAATCTCTTGAAATATGCGGCACTTCGTCAGTCGACAATACAATTCGTATTTGGGATTCGCAAAACGAATTGCTGAAAATTCTCGTCATTAATACGTGTGCGCGGAATGTAATCTTCTCTTCTTTGCGGGGAGATATAGTTTTCAGCGCGGGTCGGCATCTCTATAGAATTCCTCACGAGAACTGTGAGAAGAAAGGATACTTAACGTTTAATTCCGTATATTCCAATTATCTCGTTATAACGATTCGTTTTGCCGATTAAATAGATTTATCGCCAAAGTACAGAGTCCGTTTGAACGCCGAAGAAATACCGGAGTATTTCGACGAGAATGAGATACCGGAGAATTCCAATTATCGCGTTTACGAAGAAGAAATTGATCGCGAGAAAGCGCTTCACCCCGTTAGCAGCACTCCATTCGGTTCACTCGATACGAAGAGCTCCGGTGCGCCGAGTCTTGAACTCATGTTGTTGGAACAAAATTGTTTGAATTTCCAATATAGAGACGAAGGTATGTTATTGGATTCTCGCACTCGATGTTGGAATTTCGAAGCCTCCGATGTTTGCAGACATATCGCGCATCAAAGACGGTAATATGAAAGGAATGCGATTAGTTTCTGACAAATCGATATTAAGTTCCGATGCATGGGAAACGCATATAAATGAACTATTGGATCCTCCAAAAGACTCGAAGGACTTACCGAATCCCAATTTTTGGTTAAACGTCGAAAAATACGCCGACGTAAAGAAATCTTACAACGAATCAGCAATTTTCGGAATGCTAAACGGTAATCGATTCATTCGATACACTAACGATACGATTTTTTTTTATTCATCGATATGATTTTTATTTATCTATTCAGGATATAGCGTCGAGAATTTCGCGGATTATCCGGAAGAAATCCGAGAATTTTTAAAATCTCAAAAATTACCGCTATTCGGTTTTCTTCCGAATTCCGTGTTGTATAAGATTCGCGATGAAACTACTAAACGACGGAGTTCGCCACTTCCGAAAAAGCGAATTTTTAAATATCAATATCCTCCGCATATTTTGGTATCGTTGGAATATTTACATTTTTATATGACTTTTCGATTTTTCGAAGTATAAAATACGTTTTTTTTTTTTTTTTTTTTTTTTTTTTTTTTTTTTTTTTTAGTTCGGGGAAAAGCGAGAGGATTCGGATAACGAAACTGATATACCGCTCACACTGTCGCAAATAGCGGTACTCGACGGCGAAGAGATACCGGGAGAGCAATGAGAGGAATTGATTAATAATGCAATTGTTGTATACGATGTAAAAGAATTTATTGGCGACATGATAAAAGTGACTCGATGCTTAAATAACGGCAACAAGCGGCTTCGATTATCGGCCAATACGAGAAAAATTCTCGGTTAACACTGCTCTGATATACTTGAATTATACTATGGCGTTTAAATGGATAATTGACCGATTATCCACACTACTCTTTTAATTAGTTAATTTTTCCTTTTTTTTTTTTTTTTTTTTTTTTTTTGCTTTCGTTTCTCTGTACTTTTCGATTGCTTATCTGCGGGACATCAAAGGCAAAATTTTTATTCTACGGGAATATAAATATTCTTAATAAATATATATATTTCGTCTCGGGACCGCCTATGAAAATTTAATTGTCGTTAAATCGTTGCGTCGATCTCTATCTAGTAATTTGTTTTATCAAAAACAAGTTCGCTGTACGCAACGAGAAAATTCGAATTCCGTTGATAGAGCCGACGAAACGATTTATCGAAAATAGCGATAATTATCTATTTATTTTTTCACTGATTTATCGAGAACTCTAATACCTCACAGATATCAATGATTTAACAATTTCTGGTCTTCCAATCGCACGATATTTTCGGATATTTATAACACTGTGCAATTTTTACACGACGGACGGATGGAAATTTCACGCTGTGAGAGATCTTGAAAAAAGTTTAAAGCGAATTAACAGTTATTTCGAGTCTATCGGAGATCGAGATAAATGCCCCGAATTTTTAAACACGTTAACGTTAAGGTAGTTGTCTCGCTTTGTATTAATTTCCCATATGTTCGAGAAAAATGAGAAAAAATTGCAAATCGATGATATAAAAATCTGAAAAAATTCATTTTTTTTTATATGGAAAAAAATGGGTGAAAAAATTCATTTTTTTTTATATGGAAAAAAATGGGTGAAAAAACACATTTTTTTTTATATGGAAAAAAATGGGTGAAAAAACACTTTTTTTTTATATGGAAAAAAATGTGTGAAAAAACACATTTCAAAGCAAATTGAAAAATCTGAAAAAATTCATACGTATTCAGAAAAATTTACGAATCATTTTCATAAAAAAAAAAAGTTGGATTTCCGGGAAATTTGTTGAACAATTTTTTTTTTTCAACAATTTGTTAATAATATTTTGGAATTATTATTATGCAAAATTTGTCTTTTCAGTACTTTTTTTTTTTTTTTTGCTTCCATTATTATGGCTTATTGCCGTCTTTTCAGTATCTTTAATATGCATTAATTTTTTCAGATTTTTATACCATCGAAAAGTATTTGCAATTTTCTCTAATTTTTCTCGAATTTATGCGAAATGAATACCAAGCGACAGAACTATCTTAAGAGGAATACCAGATTTGTTAAATTTAATATCTGTAATCAGTGATAAAAATTCTAAAGTTTAGCGGAAAGCCTATAATCTTTATCTCGCTGCAACAATTTAACGATAGCGAAGATGTGTTTTCGTTGCTTGTGAAATGGAAAGATCGAACGAGGAAGACTTCGAGTTCGACGTTGAATCGTCGATGAGAGTACGTTCTGAGCTTTCAAGGAGGATGGGTTTTGAAAGGAGAAGAAAATTGCCAGAAAAATTAGTTCCTTACGAAAAAAAAAAAAAAAAAAAAAAAAAAAAAAAATTGTATACTCTTAAGGCAGAGTCCCGGGATCGCAGAGCGGCGTAAAACGCGCATATCTGTCGATACAACTACGTACGAAAATATAAAAAGTTCAATAGTATGGATATTATTTGTGTTTCGATAATAACGAGTCGACTTTAACGTATATTCGCCGAGTGGTTTTTACGATATCGCGGAACTCGGCGATACGTCGAAAAGGCGCTCGCGATGTATTGGCAATTATAATATCTCTATAGTTGTTTACGCTAACAGGAAGTTTCGAATATTTATATAAAAATAAAATTATCACGGGATAAGGAATCGGTGAGGGAAGGGATTGGAAGGGTAGAATTGTAATTTCCGATTAAATTATATTCTTCGCTCAAAGACGTCTCCGTTCATCGGGGTTTCGAGACACTCTTCGTCTTGGAATATCGTGAAAAAAGCGAACGATGATTTCGGATAACAATCGTTGCTTTTTCACTCTTGACGATGACTCTCCTGTTTATGTTTTTTATCGCTACCTGCGCGCCGAATAAAATCAATAATCCGTACGTCTTGGAACCGGATAACGAAGTACCAAAGCGCTGTCCGCTGAGATTATCGGCAGAGCGTTGTCGCAATGATGATTTACCAAGTGACTCACGCTGTCGAATATACGGTCCTTTGTTCTCACCTGAAATAAATTTACAGTTTTTATAACTTTTCAATATTAAGTTTTCTGTTATTTCGAAATTATCAAATTTGAAACTATGCGTTAGAGTTTGAAATTGTATCGAAGAAAAAAAAAAGATCTTTTTTCGGTATTTGTCAATTGTCCACATGATTTTAGCGCAAAAAGATACATAAAAATATGTGATCGCGAGAATTTTATACGATTTTGCAAATTTGAAAAAAAAAAAATTGCAGATACCTTTATTATCAAATTTTTTGTTTTTTTTTTGCTTTCCAACGAATCGAAAAAATAATTTTCTGAGTTCGTCAAATATCTTACATATTTTTTTCTTACAACGCGATAGATTTCTAAGTTTTCTTTAATTCTATCGGAAAGCCGAAATAGAAAACGGCGTTTAAAAATACCAAAAATTGTAATTTTTCGTCAAATAAATCAGAGAAAATGAGACGAGAAAAGCAAAAAAAATTTCCGTTGATCACGAATCCGCGAATGATTTTACTCCAAGTTTAACGTATTATAGAGAAAATCGGAAGCCGCGGAAAAAAAAAAATTGAAAAATCGCAATTCCCAAATTCGGTATTAAAATAACTAAAAAATCCCATTTTCACTTACAACACCCTCCGGATCTATTAACAAAAGATGTTTCGGTGTGCCATTGTTCATCCCCGTGAGAACATACTGTCCTGGAGAACCTTGTGATTCTCTAACTAAGAAATCGCCGTCTTTCGTGAGCATAGATTCCGCTTCGCTTCGACTAACGCTCCCGTGAAACCAAACTTCTTGTTTCAGTTGATGTTTTTGAGTTCTCGGACTCAGTTTCGTCATTTCGGATATCGCTGTACTCAGCGGTTCTGAAAGCGATAATAACACGAAAACCGGTTGAAAACATTTGTCGCAACAACGGCTGACGTCAATGAATAATTAATTCGATTATTCTTACGCATATCGAAAGCGTCGAAGAAAGATGCGGGATCCCGTCGATTGTCTCGACTGGCGGCTATAACTGTGTCGTTCACATAATTGTGTTCCGCCTGAGCGCTCGCATTCGCCGACGTTAATGTCCCGTCGGTGCTTAAGTCGATTAAGTTACCCGTCTCTGTGAACGATAATTACAATCGAATTATAATTATCGTCGCGCGATGCAACGTCTCTGTTAAGCGAGAGGAGCGGTTGCGTCTCGTTGCAAATTACTTTAACGAAAAAAGAAAAAAAAAAAAAAAAATTACCGGGCCATTGCTGAGTCTGTCTTCCGCGACCGTTCGGATACGGTTCCGGAAGCGGAGTGCACTGGATACTACTGCTCGAGGCACCAGTGTGATTTTGTGAGGAATGATGATGTTTAAGATTCGGTAAAGTCGAAGCGGTGATCGGCAGCGGTGGAACAGGCGGCGGTCCGATATCCGGTGGTACTTTTCCCGGAAGATCGTTGTAATAATCGCGATCCGGTTCTCGTATCCCATTCAACGCGGGACTGTCGATTTATCGAATCATCGATTAGAAAAAAATTAATTAAAAATATCGTTACTTGGAAATCAATTGAATACCCACTGCAATAACGAGGGCTTCGTTAGGAATTCCTTGAATCTAAGTTCGAACGCTTGACCGATCGTCGATATTACTTCCTGCGCGAGTCCGCCTCCGCATTCCAACACGTAACACGCTCGCCATTCTTGCATATTCTTTGCTACGTAAGCGACAAAATCCAGAATTTCCTGTCGAGAAAAATAAACGGTTAATAACGAGTTAATAACGATTTTAAAATCGATTAACCGATCGATCGATCGATTTTTTAATCGATTAAAATTTATTCGGGAAATCGTTTACCGTGTCGCCTCCCGACGCAAACGATATCCTCGGCATCTCGTGCCTCGCGATTATTTGCCCGGTTTCCAGGGTCGTTAGTGCTAAACTACAGCTACTTATGGTGAGATTGATGTTTGCCCCCGCGTGATCCATACACGGTTTCTCGGCGATTGCTTTCAAAACTTTTCTGTCGACTCTTCTCTTCTTGTCCGCCGATTTCAGACCCGCGGCTTCGCAAACGCGATTTATACATTCTCTGGAAGGGGATAAAGCAGTTTTAGATAAATGGATCCAAATTTTATGCGATTAAATTATTATTTTTATTTGTATTAAATATTTATATTAAATTGTATTAAAAATATAAATTATTATTTTTTAATTTTTTTTTAATTTTTGTTTTATTTTATTTAGCTATCGTTTCGTCGTATGCATAACTCACTTGGCGACGCAAGATCTCGTATCAAAGTCCAAACTTTTCATCGACGTGTAAACCTCCAGGCAGCCGATATACTGAAAAAAATCGTTTTTTTCGAAAATTCCATATTTTGGGAATAATACAATTTCGTTGCACTTACTCTAACGGCGTAAGTTATTCCTTCTTTGCTGACTAAATGATCCGGGTGCAGCCAGCCTCTGGCCGGCTTACTTATAAAATTACCGCCGCTTCCGGTAGCCATTCCCGCATCCCAGGATTACTGAAATTAGTAAAAAGGCGTTAAATATTTGTGCGCTGAAAAAAATGCTCCGAAACGCCAAAATGGAGTAAATCTCAATGGAATATTGTAGGTGCGGCTGTTATTTTGCGTCTTTTAAGATTTCCTTGAGAAACTTAACGACTGGAATGTTAATAAGTGGATAACGAGCGAAAGGCGCTCCTTCGACTATCGATGCTCCAAAAAATTAATAGCGTTTATTCGTAATAAAATAATTGATCTAAAATAATCGTAATACCACCATAATTAGCAGATTCTTGACTGGAATGTTAGGTGCATGACGAGTGAAAGGTGCTGAGTTAACTTATTGATGCTTTGAGAATTATTAAAGCGTTTATTTGTAACGATAAAATAATCGATTTAGTTCGATCGCATCGATCAATTCGATAATTAGCGGCGTGTTTACGATTCATTAAACTTTATTGTGAAAAATATTTTCCTTGTGGCAAATTAATAACGGAATACATAATTCGATGAATGATTGTACGAAAAAAAAAAGTTTTATACGTCAATAGTCCGAGGTGAGTAACTATAAGAGTTGCTGCTTCGACTGTTCGAGACAATGGGTTACTGCACCTTTGCGAAAATGTCTCCGAGGGTTTCTCGATCGAAAACACTATCGCGGTAGACGTATCCACGAGGAAAGCACTTCGGCGATAAAAATGAAATTGTTATCTATACAATAATCGCGGTTATATGGATAGTGGTTTTTCGACACGGCGTTGTAGTAGTACACGTTATACTACCATCGCATTCATGCTCTCGCGACTCGCGACGACGATTGACGACGATCACAGACGAGTGTAAGAGAAGTGGGGGAAGAAGGCTTGACAGCTGATAAGAGAAGCACCGTATAGAATTTTTTTTTTCTTTCGAACGATCAGAAACACTGCTGTTGCCAGACGTTTTTAGCTTCAGAGAGGTCGCCTCGAAACGCGGCGTATAATTCCGGTCGAGAAGAAGAAAACCTGCAAGGAGCAGCAGAAGGAAAACGCAGTGAAAAGTGTTCCGCGCGGCGCATGTTTGCGGGGGGGTGGCCGAGAGACACAGTTCCAAATCCACCTGTCGTTCTGTCAAATCGTTCCAACGACAAATACTAACGAACTATAATTCTTCGACGCGCTTTTCTTTTTTTCCTTGCAACGTGATATTATTGTATTTATCAGCATCGAAATAAAATGGCTCACTGGTTTCATCGAAATCTATTAAAAGCCACAACTAATCAAAATTTCGATCTAAAGATCGATAAACCCACCGAAGCAACGAAACGTCTCTGCAGGTACGTAGTATCGTCACACGATAAGTTAATTTAGATATAATTAACTACGTCGAAGTTAATCTTTTTATTTTTTGTTGTGACGTAAAATCGACGTTTTTACGTCGTCTGCTTGTCTTTTATAGCGATCTAAAACTCTCGCGACATCGCTTGTTAGATCTTATCAGAAATCCTAACAATACAAGCGATTCGATAGAACCAGCGTTCACCGCTTACTTAGGATTGTTGTATGGACTGATATGGGAGATAGAAACGTCCGATGAACAGTCCAGGAGAGTCGGAAGGCCCAATCCCAGCAAACTGCGAAATGCGTTTGTTTTCAAATGGACGCATTCGCTCCTCGGATCATCGGCACAGTAATATTTAAAAAAAAAAATTTTATCACCATTATTGAGTTTATTATTTATTTATTTATAAAATAAATATAAACATTCAATAAATAAATATATTCGATTCGAAAAATTTGATAAATATTTACGAAAAATCGTATTATAGCGGCAGCGCAGATTCCGTCTACGAAGCGGCAAACATGAGTATTAATGTGGGTCTGTGGTTTATGAAACACGCTGCGATGATTGCCGCTAAAGATCAGTGAGTTTCTCAACAAACTGCTGGATAATTCATATTTATTTGCTACATATTTATCACATGACGGATTATTTCGTTTACGCATCTTTCAGAGTCGCAATGGACGAGGCTAAAACAGTTCATGGTACACTGAGACAAGCAGCTGGGATATTCACGTTTGTGCAGACGGAATTTTTGCCTCAACTAGGAAATCCTCCGCTGCTGGGCAGTGACCTGGATCCACGGGTTTTGAACGCTTATATTAACCAGTGCACGGCGGAGGCACAAGAAGGTTTTTATTTTCTCAAACGCGATTTATTAAATAATTAATAAAAAAAAAAAAAAAAATTATTAAGTAAAAAAAAAAATTAATAATTAACAATTAATAAAAATTATTAATAATAATTAATAAAAACTATTAATTATTATTTATAATAATATTAAAACTAATAAAGTTAATGATTTTTAATAATTAATAAATTTACCAATGCGTTTAAATTTTTCTCAGTGACCGTCGCAAGAGCAGTCGAATTGAAACACAACGCGAGTCTAATATCCGCGTTGGCCAACGAAACGAGTAAATTATTTTCCGACGCGGCGAATACACTTCATCCATTTAAACCCGAAATCGCGGCTCAGTGGATCAAGTATCTCGAGCTGAAGGCCTCTTTCTATCGCGCCTATGTAAGCATCGAGAATAATCGAATGCAAATTAATCTATTAATTAATAATATCCTTCATTATCTTTCAGGCGTATAATTATTGCGGTGAGGATCTTTTGGCGGCGGATCGATGCGGCGAAGCGATAAGAGCGCTGCAAGAGAGTGAAAATTGTCTAAACAAAGCTAAAGTTCTATGTAAAACATACGCAACGACGAAAGGTCCCGCGCCACGTGCGAAACCCGATCAGCATAACGTTTTCAAACGCCTCGAGCCGACGGTGAAACGTACTTTGGACAAATGCAACAGAGAAAACGGCTTAATGTATGTTTCGTTCGTTATCTCCTATCTATTCGGTTCGACATTATAATTTTGAATATTTTTCCGTTTTTTTTTTTTTTTTTTTTTTTTTTTTTTCGTAGATATCATCACACGGTGGCCGGCGAGATTCCGAGTCTCGATACGAAGGCGACGTTCGGTTTAGTCAGTCCGATTGACTTTCAAATGGCTCCGGCGAATCAACAATGGACTCAGGATACATATAGGACACTGATCGGCGCGAGACCCGCAAAACCCGAACGCGATCATGATATACCGCCTGTGAAGGAAGAAACTATACATCAGACATCGAAAGAACCGACGAACGAGAGCGGCTGCAATTTACAATGAATCACCTGTGCATCTTAAACTATCGCAACGAAATTTCTAAAAAAAAAAAAAAAAATTCACGCTATGCTCGTAGTATTAATATTATAGAGAGCTAGTCAATTTTTATTTAACATTCAGCTGAGCTTCGTCAGAGTTGAAAACTCGATTTTAACGAAAAAAAAAAAAAAAAAAAAAAAAAAAAAAAATGAAAGTCGCGCGGCAATAATCGACTGACCTGCCGCTATCGCGCAATTGTGCAATTTTGTTTTTACACACGCATCCGTTTGCAGATTATAATAGAAACACTTTAATTTTTATTTAATATTTTAATACACCGATAAACGGAGCTTACGCGCTATGACTAAAAAGGTACAAATTTGTGGAAATATTTTTGTTTTTCCAATTGTGCATTTAAATGCAAGTTATCGTATATAACATAACTATTTATCGAGCATATATAGCTTTATACATGAATTTATTGTACATTCGTACTCTCGACCTCCAGAGTATAAAAAAGAAAAAAAAAAAAAAAAAATAGTGAAGCGCTTTATCGTTTGTCAGGAAGACAATAATAAATTGTTATTATACTCTTCTGAATTATAAAAAGGTTCGTTTGAATTCATAACATGTCCCATCCTAAAAATTTTCATTCGTATACGGAGTACACGACTACGCCCACGTCAAGGTCTCGCAACTTCCCTCTCTCCGTCATGTGATCTCTCGCGGCCGCGTTTACCAGTATGGCGAGTCATTGCGCCCGAAGCCAGTGTTCTCGCGACCACTCGCGACTCGGCTCGTTCGCTCGTCCATCTCAGTAACGTTGCTGTCATGGCGCGACCAGTACCATTCGTTAAAAGAATGTAGACGAGAGTTACGAACGTTACATCAATTACACTAGTTAATTCACAATCTGCTGCAGTGACAGTGACTGTGAAAGGTTTTTCCTCCGCGTTAATAACCTCTCCGTGTTTTCCCTTTCTGTGCTGTACAAGTGTAATACATCGCGCGTAACCCCTTCTAGTCCTCGGAGTGTTAAAAACCTCACCTTGATACGGTATACTTAACCCCCCTTCGAATGCAACACGAAAAAAAATTTTTAACAATTGTCGGTGAAAGTTTCTCCGTCGTCTTTGACCCAATTTCGTATGTGCCAAGCGTCTCAGCGTGATTAGAGTCTCGTATGATTTTACATTTTTTTTTTACGTACTTACGCACACATATTTCGAATCGAGAATCCCCTTCGTCGTTCTGACGCATGTAATATAATCGTGGTATATACCCAACGGTGTGCGTTCGAAGAAGGAAATAACACGAATCGAATTGATGAATGAAATTAAGGAAAATACGACGATGGCGAGTGTCGAAAAGGTCGACGTTATCCGCGTTGGCTCGCGTAAAAGCGAGGTAAGTTTTCAACGTATTTTACTTTCGATTACGCTATGACGAACGTGCGCGGTTAACTTTCGTCAGGATATCGCGTGTTTAACATTTGAACTCACGTCCTTCCCGTCTGAATTAATTCTTTTTTATTGCTATTATAATTCGAATAAGCCAACTACGCTGTACAATTTACGAGTATGTTTATCACGAATTATTCCACAATCATGCTTACGCGGCACAATTTTCAAGACAAATTTTTTTGTCTCTCTTCCCGTCTCGTGGCTCGCGTGGCTGCTATCGCGAATTCTCGTTTTTCTTTTACGGATTTGTTTTTTTTTCTTTCCTTTTTCTATCGTCACGTTCTTTACTCTCTGCCGTTTTAGTTGGCCCTCGTCCAGACGAGATACGTAATTAGCACATTGAAGGACATTTATCCGAAAAAACAATTCGAAATTGGTAAGTACGACATTTTTTCGCTCGTGCTTACGATCGAACGGATGATATCGATAACGTTTTATCGATATCAATCAGTTCGTAGATAACGCGACAAAAAAAATTACAAAAAGTCCCCGTGCGAGCGGAAGCGATTATTGTTACGTAATCAAATCGATGCCCTTTACTCTCCCCCCTCCGCGCAGTCACCATGAGCACGAAAGGCGACAAGATACTGGACAAAAGTCTACCAAAGATCGGCGAAAAGTCGCTTTTCACCGAGGAATTGGAATTAGCATTGGAGAACGGTGGTGTTGACTTTGTCGTTCATTCGCTGAAAGATTTGCCGACTACGCTCCCCGAGGGAATGGCTCTCGGTGCTATTTTAAAGTACGAAAAAGTTTCACACTTTCTCCATACGAAACTCGTTTCATAAATTCGTTAATAAACGACGAAACTATGTATAAAAAAAAAAAAAAAAAAAAAAAACATCGCATTTTTCAGGAGAGAAGATCCGAGAGACGCGGTAGTAATGTCGAAAAAAAATAAAACGATGAAATTGGACACATTACCCGAAGGCAGCGTTATAGGCACAAGTTCTCTGAGAAGATCGGCACAATTAGCGAGAAACATGCCGCACTTGAAAGTCGAAAATATCCGCGGTAATTTGAATACGAGATTAAAAAAATTGGACGACGAAGAAGGACCTTATGCAGCTATTATTCTCGCGGCAGCGGGAATGAAGAGAATGGGATGGGAGGATAGAATAAGTCAGGTAATTGACGAAAGGTTCACGAACGATCCTTGAGATATAATTGTCGCGCAGATTCTTATTTCTCGACGTAATAATAACCGATTAATTTTTTTTTTTTTTTTTTTTTTAATAGCTACTGGAACCGGAGGATACTCTGTACGCAGTCGGTCAAGGAGCGTTGGGCGTCGAGTGTCGCGAGTCCGACTGGAAAATTCTATCGCTATTGGAGCCGTTGTACGACGTGGAAACGACACTAAGATGCGTCTGCGAACGTTCGTTTCTCAAAACTCTCGGCGGCGGATGTTCGGCTCCGGTTGCGGTGTCTTCCACTCTTCTCGAGAAAAATCTCACAATTACCGGCGCCGTGTGGTCTCTCGATGGTCAAACTTTAATAAAAGATACTTTAAAGACGAAGCTTTACATACCCGATGACGACGGTGAACCACCGAAGTAAATACCTCAATAATTTAATTTGAAAAAAAAAAAAAAAAAAAAAAATTAATAATAATAATTTTAAAAAATAAAAATAAATGTAATATGTAAATTTTAATAATTTACATATAACACTTATTACGAGAGATATGCGAACGTTAATATTAATATTTTGTTTTTCATTGCCAATTCAGGAAATGTCCATATCGCGAGCCGCGTCTCTACTGCAGCATAGCGCCAGGAAAAGTAAGCGGAATGAGTCTTCTTGGTGCCGAACAGCTCGGCAAAGACATCGCTAAGAGTTTAATAACGAAAGATGCATTGGATATAATGTCGCGAGCGCGGGACGAGATTCTCAGTTCTTCGTAGATATAGAATCGCAGAAACTAAAAAAAAAAAAAAAAAAAAAAACTAACAAAGTTTATTTTTTCAAAACGCACGACAAACGATCAACGAACGATAATATCGATGTTTCCCGATCGGTTGAGGACCCAAAAAAAACCGATCGGGCATTTCAGCGAGTCTCGGCGCTACTCACGCCACTGCCTTGTTAAACGATGTTACGCCTTACGGTTTTAAAATCGCCAACTCCCGTGTAAATACATATCTGTTGAGCGACTTTTTTTTTTAACGACTGTTCGAGCCGCGAATCATGTATATACAATTGTAAAAAAAAAAAAAAAAAAAAGAAAAAAAAAGATTATTTTGTTACCAATCGGCAGATCGAGAACTTCCGGTTTCTTTTTTTTTCATGTTACCATTTTTTTTTTTTCGAATTTTGTTCAGATGTTGAGAATATACATTATAATGTGCAAATAATCGAATCATCAGTTTTCCTAATTTTGTTGTGTCTCTACGTAATTTATAGCTCTCTTATCCGTGGCGAAAAAAAAAAAAAAAAAAAAAAAAATCAGCGTTTACGCAGCTAAAGTTGTCGAACGGACTATCGCGCGTAATTTATTGTTGATCGATGACAATTGTTTCTGAATTTAGAGATATATTATTATTATTATTATTATTATTACTACTATTATATTATATATATATATATATTTGCTTGTATAATAGCAGAGAAAGGAATATGGATGTTATTTATAAAATGTACATACATACAAAACGGTGTATGCGTTAAATGTGTGAAGGGTCTTTTTAATAATTAAAAAAAAAAAAATGAAAACACAAAAATGATGTTATACAATTTAACACAAATGTTAAAATTGAATTCGTACATTTACTTCGGTTATCTTTCGCCGTATGTCATGCAATATTTACACCTCTGCATTCCTTTTTTTTTTTTTTTTTTTTTTTTTTCGCCGGCTTAACGATATTTTATATTGCGCGAAGCCGGTACCGCGTTCGCGTTCCGATCGCCATGCGGCTCACTTAATAATTTAGGCATTAATAGCCAATACCAATACTTGGCTATCGTCCCTTAAACGTATGGAGTATATGCGCGAAATTTTCGTTTTTTTTTTTTTTTGTTTTTATGTGTTTTTAATATATAGTGCGTAATTACCAACATTGCTTGAAATTTTTTTTTTTTTTTTTTTTTTTTATAAATAAACAACGATATCGGCGATTGTAAATTATTCGACGTCCTCCTCGGTCATTGCTGTTTGGGAAGCGAGTTTCTGTGATACAGAGAGAAAATCGGTATTTTAGCAAAAATTTGTTGATTTGGAATGCATTTCGGTGGGAAAAAGGGGTTTTGATGGATTACCTGTCCGACGGAAGGCAATCGCTGCAGAAGAAGGTGGAATACTTGGGGGGGCAATGTCTTTTGTAGAACTTTCAAGAGTTCGTTTGGCTGACCGCAAACGGCTACTGCATTGCCGAGATGCTCTATACCTCCATCCAGATTTCCAGTTGCCAACATTTCTTCGCCGAGTTGAACCTGAAAATTAAAGGTAAATTTAGAGATTCCCGAGATTTCTAGCGTAATTTTGTTGGTTTTTTTTTTCGGTTATTTTGTTACCTCTTGAAGGAAGAATCTCTGTACGACTTCTTGATCTTCCATATTGAGAGGTATTCTGCTCTCTTTTTGTGCGGCTTTTCTGGCTTTTCTGCCTGTAATAATAAAATTGATTTTTTTTTTTTTTTTGTGTACTGTGTACACAATAACGCAGTGGTGTTTCGCTAAATGCTGAAACGCGTAGAGCAGGAAGAAGAAACGAAATTATTGCAAAACTGCCGATGAAGAACGGAGATAAGGGTTATGAGTTATTATCGTCGGTGACAAAAAAAATTGATTTATCGATCGCGAGTTACGATAAATTGATTAAAAAGTCTGAAATTGTAGGATAAAGGAAGATGTATGACGAAACCGGTCATGTGCTTTAATGCGGAACAGAATACACAGCTATGGGTTATGATCGTAATTGACGAAAAATTCGTTTGATCGATCGGCGAATTATCATAACCCAAAGGGGGAGTGCCGCGTCCCGAATACAGGAAATTATTTTGCATCGTTGCGATTGAACTTGTCGATTTCTTCCGTCATTCGAAACGACGAGAACTTTGATCTCTCGAGAGTCAGGGGGGCTGATGCGAAAGCACGCGAAGAAAAAAAAAAATTTCAACGTTAACTCACGTTCTCTCAGTTTCTTCTTGAAATCCGGATCACTTCGACGCTTCTTGTCGAAGTAGAAACAATATCCGACGAATATACCGGCCATACCCACGGCAATGCCGACAGCAGCTTTCGAAATCATGACCATGTTAACACATAAAAAGCAAATTATTACAATCGACGAAGAATCAGAAGATCTCCATTGCTCTTCTGGCCTCAACGAGATTATAGAAAAAAGAAAAAGGGTGGTCGCGTTCGAGTTTGTCGATGGGGGCACCGTTGCGGCGAATTTCTAAATGATACTCATGAAAACTCATTCACGATTGGACCGTTTGTTAGATACTAACCTAACCTGACAAACGGGCCAATCGTGGGACCGGGAATAATCACTTCGATGGAAACGTATCAAAAAGCTTTTTTCCTGTTGTCAGCGCCGTTGGTGCGTTAGTACCAGTTAGTACGGAAAAAAAAGTTCTCGAGGAGAGACGTGTTTGTGACTGAATTTTCCGATTAAAACTGTTTGAGACTAAGATGGAGTAAAAATCTTAAAATGGCCAACAATATCAACAAAATGTCTTTAAAGAGGTACTAATTCTTATTCATATAACAACTATTAGTTAATCTATTTACTCTCGAAGTTTACTTCGCGTGTCAATACGGCGCAGATTTATCATTGTTTGTATCCACCATCATTGCCGTAAATTTATAATTCATCTCATGAAATAGCGTCGCGATACTCGACATCCCTTTATGCAAATTATTCAATAAAAACACATAGATCTTCTCCACCGTTTATCGAATGTTTAAAACATAACCTTGAAACAAAGAACCTTAAGCTTTCGCGGAAAAGCGACTCATATACTTCCCAAAAACCTCGTAAAAAAAAAAAAAAAAGATTTGTCAAACAATCTCAAACATTTATTCCTTCGCTGTATTTACTAAAACAATTCTACGTGTCTTTGTTTCATTTTGACGAGTGAAAGCACTCCGTTCCGTCAACCATTGACGACCTGTAAAGCAGCCGAAAATATCGTCCGAAATTATGTCGTTAATTAATTTTTGTCTATTTTTCAGTTTAATGCCTCCGGCAAGTCAGGTAGTCTGGGATAAGGAGGATGAAGCGAGAGAGCAAAAGTTGCGGCAGCGTCCCGTTTCGGCACTCGTCAAGGCGGTCGTAACGGCGCCTCCTTACGGCCAACGCAAGGGATGGGTGCCGCGGAATTCGGAAGATTTTGGCGACGGCGGAGCTTTTCCCGAAATCCATGTAGCGCAGTATCCCCTTAGCATGGGTTTCAAGGGGAAGGAATCCACGAGCAATGCTCTCGCAATACAATTGGATGCTCAGGGAAAAGTAAAATACGACTTAATCGCGAGACAAGGGCATTCCAAAGACAAAATTGTATACAGTAAACTGAGCGATATGTTGCCTGCGGAAATAACGAACGAAAACGATCCGAGTCTTCAGCGACCCGACGCGGAGGAGACGAACGATATTACCGAAAGAACCAAAAGAGCATTGGAAAAAATAACGCAATCGAAAATCGCGGCAGCTATGCCGGTGAGATGCGCGGAAAAACAAGGACCCGCGCAATACATAAGATACACGCCGTCGCAACAGGGACAATCGTTTAATTCGGGTGCCAAACAGAGAGTAATTAGGATGGTTGAGGCGCAAGTGGATCCGATGGAACCTCCGAAATTCCGTATAAACAAAAAAATACCTCGAGGTCCACCGTCCCCACCGGCGCCGGTGATGCATTCCCCAACGCGCAAAGTTACGGTAAAGGAGCAAAAAGAATGGAAGATTCCTCCGTGTATAAGTAATTGGAAGAACGCAAAGGGTTACACGATACCGCTGGACAAGCGTCTCGCTGCGGACGGACGAGGACTGCAACAGGTTCACGTTAACGAACAATTCGCTAAACTCGCCGATGCTCTTTACATCGCTGAGAGAAAAGCTCGTCAAGCGATCGAGATGCGCGCGCAACTTGAGACGAAATTAGCGCAGAAAAAGAAGGAAAAGAATGAGGAGCTTTTGCGACAAGTCGCGCAAAATGCAAGAGAGGAACGCGCGGGATTAAAATCCGCTGCGGCTCTTGACAAAGCTGAGGAAAGCCGCGAACGCGATCAGCTTAGACAAGAGCGTCACAAGGATCGCGCGCGCGAACGCAATTTGGCGCGTGCGGCGCCCGATAAGCGTTCGCGTTTGCAACGCGAAAGGGACAGAGATATCAGCGAACAAATTGCTCTCGGACTTCCGGCGAAAAGCGTATCGAACACCGGGGAAGCGCAGTTCGATCAGCGGCTCTTCAATACCACGAAGGGTATGGATAGCGGTTACGGACACGATGACGAGTACAATGTGTACGACAAACCGTGGAGGGACTCCAGTTCCGTTGCCTCCCATATCTATCGTCCGGGAAAAAACGTCGACAAGGATAATTACGGCGACGATCTTGAGAAACTTGTTAATACTAATAGGTACACGAGAAAACATACTATGCGTATATGTCGATACGAGAAAATTGAGAGAAAATTGCAAACACTTCTCAATAGTATAAAAATCTGCAAAAATTCATGCATATTACAGGTACTGAAAAGATTAGTTTTGCATAATAATAATTGCAAAATGTTCTTAACAAATTGATGAAAAAAAAATTGTTCAACAAATTTCTGGTAACGCAATTTTTTTTTTTTACGGAAATTATTCGTTCATTTTTCTGCATATATATGAATTTTTTTTTTTTTTCTTTGGTTTGAATTTTTTTTTTAACACATTTTTTCCATATAAAAAAAAATTCAAATTAAAGATTAAAATCTAAAAAAATTCATACGTATTTAGAAAAATGAACGAATAATTTTCGTAAAAAAAAAAAAATTGCGTTACCAGAAATTTGTTGAACAATTTTTTTTTCATCGATTTGTTAATAACATTTTGCAAATATTATTATGAAAAATGAATCTTTTCCGTATCTTTAATATGCATTAATTTTTTTAGATTTTCATACTATCGAGAAGTGTTTGCAATTCTCTTTCATTTGCCTCAAATTTCTGCGAATTAAACATCACGCGCTTTATGTACGAATTAAGTTCGTCGAATTGGATAACAGAATTTTTTCGATTTTTTATTGAAGATTCGGACCAAAAAAAATTGTTTCTCGCACCGTTTATGCGGATCGCAGCATTTTTTTTTTTTTTTTTTTTTTTTTTTTCGTTTTATTGATTTGATTTCCGTTTTTTCTCACAGATTCGTACCGGATAAGGAATTTAGCGGTACCGATAGATCGGCAACAAGATCGGGTCCCGTGCAATTCGAAAAGGACGAGGAGGATCCGTTCGGTTTGGATCAGTTTTTGAAACAAGCTAAACGCGCGAGTAGCTCCACGGCGACAACGAAACGCAAAGAGGATAGGGAACAACGTCGTGACGATCGGGACAAGCGTCGTAAGCATTAGATCTCCGAAAATTCTTCAATTATTTTCAATACATTTTACATTACGGGTAAATTCCGTAAATTCGATAATATTGATGTATAACATCGCGCGAATGTTATTACGAATATACTGACGAATAAAAAAAAAAAAAAATTAAAATAATGACGAAAGAACCTGAAAACAACGTTTATTTATATGTCGAATTTACAAAGTTCAATAATACAGCACGACGAGGAAAAAATCACGAATTTTCGAAGAATCGCGTATCCAATCGCGTATTGCACTTTAAACATTTTTCTTTAATTTTTTTTTTTTTTATAATTCTTTTAGAACAATTATTGTTAACGATTAAACGAATATTCACAATATAATTAATTGTCAATGAAAAAAAAAAAAAAAAATAGGTCCTTAATGCCAATAAATAAATTTAAATCGATGTTATCAATGGTAATAGATGCAATGATTGCGTTAACAAACGAAAAGAAAAATTTAAACAATTGACCAACAAAGTTATTGTTATTCACATCTGAACAATACGAAAATATAACTAATGAAAGTTCTGTTTATACAAATATCGAATAACCTATCTGTTTAATTGGCGCAATTGGCTGCTAAACTAATTATTATATATTTTCTTTTCTTTTTTTTTTTTTTGTACACGTATTCAATGTCTTTTAATTCTAAATGCGAACCGAGAGTAACAAAAATCATCATCGCGATCCGACGTGTTGTTGTGTAAAGAAAAAAATTCAAAAGCACCTTTAACTTCCTCGCGCTCTCGCCAATGCAATGCTTTATCACATTTATATAATTTAATATTAAGATAAATTTTCGCGTAGACATTCTTTTTTTTTTTTTTTTTTTTTTTTTTTTTTTTTTAATTTGAATGGAAGATATTAAGTGGTGAGTAATGCATTATGTATAAGTAGGCTATTCAATGCGTTACAATTCGTTGCTTAGACGTCGCAACGAATCGGCGCATTTTAGTAAATCGGCGCTTCGTCGGCCGATGCTGATACGTCTTCGTCGCTCCACTCGCTGATTCCAAGCGTCGCAGGTCCGTGGAAGCTTTGGGATCTCGACACGTGACTGTAACGACATAAAAACAAATCCAATAAGAAAAAATGATATAAAATATTAGTATAAAAATCGGCAGTGCGAACACAATAATCAACATGTGGGATATAAGAATCTAAACGATTTTTGAAGCATTTTTTTAAAGATATTATCCTCGTCTGACTTCTGGCGCCGATTTTTCAACACTCTGGCGGTGCGTGATAAAGCAAACAACATCGCTGCCGAAATTTAGTTAAAACGCAAAGCTTTAAAAAAAAAAAAAAAAAAAAAAAAAAAAAAATTCAGAATTTTACGTATTATTTACCGAAAAGGCAATTGAATAAAAAAGATACACACTACACGCGTTACGCATGTAGTAAACTTAATAATATCATACCACTTGTTCACGTCGACGAAGTGCTATCGCTATTTTCGATCGCTAAAAGACCTAACAACACGATGAAATTATTACTATGTCGTTAGATTGCTCGGTGCGATCTAACAAGACAAGTATCACAGGGATTTATCGTCGATTTATCTTACCTGGAAGACGAATTAGTATTGGGAATTCTTTTAGCGAGTCCTGCTTTCCGTTTTCCCTCCATAGCAGCCTTCATGGGATCGTAACTCTTCCGGCGTTTCCAATTTTGCATCTCCACCTCTCGCGTATTCGGAGTCACAGGTTTCTTCGGCTCTTTCGACTTTGTTTTTGAAGCCTGAAATAGCGATACATTGTTAATATTCTCTGGTAAACTCGAGAAATACTGTAACCGGATGATTATCAGGGATTTTTTAAAACGTCTCGCAAATCAGGGAATTAACTATAAATTCAAAAAAATCCGAAAAATCAAACCGAAAAAAAAAAAAGTATTCGTGAATTTTTTTTTTCCGCGCTATTTTTCGGTGGCAAATAAAAAACAAATGGAAAATCCGAGATCGCGATTACAAATTCATTATAATTGTCATGTTATCTCATTTATTACTTCCAACGAAATTAGAATTTAATGAAAATTACCAAAGAATAGGTAATAATAAACATTTAATGTTTCTACTGCGTTTCTTTTTTTTTTTAAATGCTAAATAGTTTGTCAGGAAAATTTCCAAAAATATCAGAGAAAAGTCAGGAAATTTTTTTCGTCCGATTTAGTGATCATTTTGATGTTTAACTATTGTATAAGAGACGTCTTACGTTAGTCGTAGTTTTTGGCAATCGGATGCTGAAACGTCCCGAATCAGTTCTCGATATACTTGGCACTGCTTCTGATTTTCCTTTAGTTACGGTGGCAGGTTGAGTCTTAGGTTTGGTCGTTGGTGCAGAAGAAGAAGTCTTTGTTTCTTGAGGCTCCAGTCTTCCTCTGCGGAGGCTGCGAAAGAGTTACAAAAAAATTTAATAAGACCGCTGAGTACAATAAATCAATTTTTTCCCCACGATAGCAATTTTTATACCTGAAAGCCCTATTATATTTCGTATTAGTAATCGGAGATTGCGTCGCGGCTTGTGGCTCATCGCTGCTCTCCGTATCGCTCGTCTCTCGCGTCATTTTGTTGTTTCCCTGTCGGAAGCTGTGACTCGTGTCTTCGTCGCTTTCGCCACCGGAATCCACCGGATTATAGACGTTTATACGCGCTGACATCGCCGACATGACGTTATGAGTGGTCTGTAGGTAGGAACAAGTCTCCAAGTCGCTATCACTTCCCTGCGAAACATCGAAGATTCGTATAATAGAATTTTTTTTTTTAATTCCTTAGATACCGAAAGATTTTTTGCCGGTCAAGTAGAACGCTAATTTCTTTTGTTTGTGACAACAATACGCAATAGCGTAATACAAATCCCTTGAAATACTCGAGAAAACAATAGTTTAATGATATTTTCCAATTTTTTAAATAATTTTTTAGCGATTTTTTGTAGCCAAACGGAGGAATTGAAGGTAACGATCGGTCGAAAAATTTGGACGCATATTTACGTTTTCCGTACGGCGGACTGTTTCCCTTCCTTTTCCTTTGATTTTTAATGCTAATAACGTTCCGCCGACTCGTTATCAATTTTTCATTACTCACCAACTGCGGACTACACGGTGGAGGCGCTTGAGAGGCTTTCTGCGCGAATTCGATCTCATTATCGGACCAATCGTCCGCTAAGGATAGTGTACCGCGAGTACCGTGGAAACTGGCGGATCGTAGAACGGAATTATCGCGGCTGCGAGAAAAAAATATCAATTAATAATGAGTATTCAGTGTTCTGCGCGATCGTAAAAGCTTTGGTTACTTTACCTCGCCGTGCCGTTCTCAATGCTGTGATGTTTCTTCGGACCGTCGATTTTCTTCTTTCCCTCAGCAGCGGCTTTCATTGGATCGTAACTTTTGCGTCGTTTCCAATTCTGAAACTCAACTTCCTTCGACGTTAGCGTGGAATTGCTTCTCGTTGATTTTTTGTGATCTTTGCTCGTTTTCTGATTTGGTCGCGCGGTGGGTGTCGCCTAAAAAAAAAAAAAAAAAAAAAAGAGACAAATTCGTAAGTTCGCGATTACGAATAATGAAAATCGTAAATAAAATCGTATGCCGTTGTTTCTTACGTGAGCCGATTTCGGAGCTCTCATACTGAATCTTCCGGTATCGGTTCGCGATATCGACGGCGCTCTCGGCTTCGGTGGTTCCGGTTTCTTAAAGACCTCTTTGCTGTTCGCACCAACGCTGCTGGTACGGCCTCTGTGATGATTCTGTTGTCTCGCGGAACAGGGAGCCGATTTTATCTCAGTTTGCGCCTTTCGTCTTCTCTCCTCCGGCGTCGTGTTCGGTGTCGTATCCGATTCACAGCTGAGTCTTCCTCTTCGTATACTGAACGCTCTATTGAGTTTAATACCCGACGATATTGGCGGTACTGAAGGAGCTGTTTGTTGTTCACCCGCTTCGCTGCTGCTATCGGAACCCGCGGTGTTAAATTTCCCTTTAGACGAGACGAGACGATCGATATCGTTGTTGTTGAAACTGCTTCTTCGCGCCAAAACGCTCTTTAATTTCGCATTTCTTATACTCGCGTTACTCGTCGAACGTTGGATATTCACATTTCTCTGAAATATCGGACTGTTTTGATATACACTTGTGATATTCGCGGTCAGTTCTTTTTTATTGTGAATCGATGTATCCTCGTGATAGTTACTCGTGCTGTTGGATTTACGAAGCATATAAGGACTGAAAAAAAAAAAAAAAAAAAAAAAATTGTGTTTAGAATAGCAGATAATTACGTATCAATGAAAGTTATCTGTGGAAAAATGTTTACCTGCTCTCCGAACACGTGTAGTAACCGACGTTATGCGTTTGAGTCGAAGTTTTTATGAGATGTTTCGTTTTGTCTAATAACGGTGAATTTATTACTTTCGTTGCAAGTTCCTTATGCGCTAATATCGGACTGTTGGTAAGCTTTGGAGTGGATGGCCTTAGGCGATTCAAAATAGGACTGTTGGTGTGACGCAAATTTTCCTCAGCGTAGTTTCTCAAGCTACTCTTTCTGGACGAATTCGATTCGGCAGTATCGGACGTATATTCCTTTCTGCAAAAGCAAATTTTTTGCTGTTAAAGTACCTCTTTCGCTTCGCGTTAATTTCGCATGAGTTCGAGAAAAATGAGAGAAAATTGTGAATAATTCTTAAAGGTAATGAAAAGATGAATTTTTCATAATAATAATTCCAAAATGTTATTAACAAATTGATGAAAAAATTAATTGATCAACAAATTTCTCGGAAACCCAACTTTTTTTTTTAATGAAAATGATTCATTCATTTTTCTCAATACGTATGAATTTTTTCAGATTTTTCAATTTACTTTGAATTTTGTATTTTTTCACACATTTTTTCCATATAAAAAAAAAATTCAAAGCAAAAAATCTGAAAAAATGCATACGTATTCAGAAAAATTAACGAATCATTTTCATAAACAAAAAAGTTGAGTTTCCGGGAAATTTGTTGACCAATTAATTTTTTCATCAATTTGTTAATAACATTTTGGAATTATTATTATGAAAAATTAATCTTTTCAGTATCTTTAATATGCATGAATTTTTTCAGATTTTTATACCATCGAGAAGTATTTGCAATTTTCTCTTATTATTCTCGAATTTATGGTTCTTCATTTCGGTTGGATTTTCGTTTTTCATCGCAACGTACCGATCTAACGAACTGCTTCGCTCCAGATGAAGATTAGCCAATGCGTGGGACGGACTCTTCGTTACGGCTTCATCCATTTTGTTGACTTTGTTATCCACGAATTTTCTCGCACTTCTGCGACCGTCGTTGATGCTCGCGCGTTTAAACAATGAATCGGACAGACTACCGCGACGCACAAGAGAAGCACCGTGCGTCGGGGTGCGTTGAGAGCTGTGGGGCGGTGTTACGTAGCTATTGCTAGTGTCCTCGTCGGATTCACCGCCGGAATCTATTAGGATGTGTTGATTTGGCACCGTACCAAGTCTTTCCTTGATGTGCAAATGAGTATCCATATCTAAACTACTGTCGCTTTGCTCCTGTGAATAGAAAAAACAACTATTAACCACTTATCGTCGATATACAATTAATATACAATGTAAAAAAAAAAAAAATACGAACACATCGACTCCTCGACAATCTCTGAGATCGCGAATAGATCGGCGAAGGAATTTTCGAAGGGCTCATCGGCGGTGTACGTCCCGTCGAACCGCCGACCGAAGGCGGAAGCGAATTGTGTTCTGCGACTTGCGTTGCCCATTCCGAGATCCACGTGTTGGTATCGCGTGAACTCGTCATCTGTAAAAAATGAATACGAAAAAACGAACGTTGATTCTGCGGCTACGGAAATTTTTTTTCTTACGATTGTAAAAAAAAAAAAAATAAATAAAAAAAAATACCGCACCTTGAAATGATGAACGTAAGTCTCTTCGCTCTCGTGCTCCGTGAGCACACCGACGCTGAAAGCCTTATCAATATCCATTCTCGCTTTCTCCTCGTCCGTGTAGTCTTTGTGAATCGTATAAGTTCCCGCTTCGCTGACCGTACCGTCCGAAGCAGCGTCGGCGTTACTTACATTGAATATATCGAGATTCATTTTCTCCGCGCCTTCTACATTCGCATCGGCGTTAAAACTCGCGCTTGATATTTGCATTTTGCTCTCATTCGCTCCGGAATATACAAATTCGGCTGATTTTCCACCGTCCGAAAAATAATTAACATTTGATAATTTTTCGGATGATTCTATACTCGTTGTCGTTACCAAGCATTCCTCGCTTTCGTAATCGTGATTTATCTCGATATACTCGATGTTTTTCGTGTATTTCTTTTCCGGCGAATATTGCACCCGATTCGATCTTTCGTCGTCGAAACTACTCTTCTGCACGCCGCTTAAATCATTCATCGTCGCGGAGTGCTGAAGATTACGAAAATTACTGGTACTCGGCTTCGCTCGGTAATTTAATTCGAGCGAAAGATTCTCTCTGCACGGTCGCGCGTTACTCGGCGTCTCGTCGTACGATCGCGGCGATTGATCCTTATAAGATTTTTCCGTGTACGATCGCGACATCACGTCACTCTTTCGCGTTGCTCCTTGAGATTTTGCGGTCGTTTTGAGACCTAAAAAAAAAAAAATTTGATTGCCGAAATTTATTCGTTACTTTTCAAAAAAAATTTGTCAACGATCGTCCCGCGATTTATAATAACGTAAAAGTTATTAAAAAAAAAGAAAATCGATGATCGATAACTGGAAATATTAAAAGTTTGAGACTTTGCGGTCGTTTTGAGATATAAAAAAAAAAAATTTCATTGCCGAAATTTTTTCGTTACTTTTCAAAAAAATTGTCAACGATCGTCCCGCGATTTATAATAACGTAAAAGTTATTAAAAAAAAACAAAAATCGACGATCGATAACTGACAATATTAAAAGTTTGAGACTTTGTGAATCATCACAAGTCTCTTTGGAATACTAATGAACTCCTTCTACAGCCAGCAGTCGTCTGCTAAGGATATCTTTGCCATGACTCATTCTTCATACAAAAATAGTATCAAAGTCATTCATTCGCTGCAGAATTTATTTTTTTTTTCTATTATTTTTGTTTTTATTGTTAAATCGATTTTTTTACTCACCTAATTCCTTCAATTTTTGCGATAACTGATCGGCTTTACGCTTCGTGTCGTCTTCGCTACTGAAATAACCTTCGGAATGAGTACTCGGAGCTTTTTGCTTCTGAAGACGACAATCAGTCGACGACACTGGTAGCGGCTTTTTTGTTTTAATTTCAATCTGCAATTTTTATCGTTTAACAATTAAATTTTTTTTTTTACAAAAATTAATTTTTTTTTTACAAAAATTAAATTTTTTTTTATAAGAATTAAATAAAAATTTATTCAAAAATGAGTATTTTTTAAATTAAAATATCAACGTACCTTAGAAGTCGAGAGATTCCTTCTATGTCTGGCGTTGTAGCGCTGAAAGAGATTCTGATACCTCGCAGTGTCGACTTCCTTGTTGTCGCCAAAGTCGATGGTGAATGCCAAAGGTGCAGGAGAATTGTGAACGGATAATTTTTCAGTTTGTTCCAAACTCGCGCCGCAAGCTTCGTCTTTGCTGTTATCCGTGTTTTCGGAATTTTTAGCACAGCTGGTAGTTTCGTAATTATTTTCGACTTGTTTTGCCGCGCCTTCGATTATTTTCAGCTGCGGATTTTCCGAAAACGCGTTTGGAGTAGTTTTCGGACATATTACGGTATCTAAATCATTGGACGTTTTCTCGTCGTCGCAAGATCGCGCGAAACGATTCGACGATTCTCGCGCGAGAGGCTCAATGTTATCATGACTGTTGCAATTACTTTCTATCTCATTGTCGAGTCTATTTGTCGCGTCTGTCAAGTTTCGTTGGTCAATCTTTGAGGGCACGTTTGTCGCATCCATGCTTCGAATCTTCGAACATTCCAATTGTTGAGAAGGTTACGGAGCGATTGTTACTCTCTCGTGGGTCTCGCGTTTTTTTTTTTTTTTTCTTTTACGAACGTCAAGCTCACGTTAACGATACTTCGTCTACCATGGAATCCGACAGAAAGGCAGATCTTATGTACATGTTAATGAAAAAGACGGATTTTACGCGTTGACAAGCTCGCGAATACGCGCACGGCGCGTCTTCGGACAGTAAGAGATATTTAACTATACGCGATAATGTCAACGGTGTCACATTCCATTTTTTTTACTTGCTCTTCGAGAGAGAGACTACACTACTGGCGCAGGCACTGTGCGTACTAACGTCTGCTAACGCCAACGAGATCTGGTGCCGGTGGAAAGAACAAAAGTCACTTTCCAACACATACACACTACGAAACGTCGGTGTGACGCTGCGATTGTTGTATTCACGAAACTACCCACGCCTTAGCAGCACACCGACCACACATCGACGATCCCCGTACGTGTATAGGTTACGACTACTTTTAATTCTTTCAACGAGCGCCAGACAGCATTCGTCTTCACGGAAGTTGCTTTTTTCCCCAAGGATAAGTCAAGAACTGTTTGGAACGTGTTACCTACCGTGTGTAGCAGAGATGGCGATCGTTTCACTTTCCAGCTTTCTCCACTTCCTTGTTTTGTTCCAAGAATCCATTATTCTTTTTTATTCAAACTATTACCTCATCGTAAATAATGATCAATATCGATGAAAAATAAATATCTTTCGTCTATTTTCACTTTTGCAGGTAGATCATCCATACGATACGCACTTCGTGCGCAAAGTATGATATACAGATATACATAAATATCGTACAAAGTTAGAGTACAAAGTGGTGACGGTCAATTAAATATATGTATAATCGTTATTCGCTGCAAGCTCCGTTCGATTTACGATAAAAAATCGCGATCTTTTTGCTTTTTTCATTTAAAAATTTTACTGTCCCAATGTGATGTCGGCGACGTTGCGGGGACTCAAAATTTCGATCCAATAACCATCGGGATCTTTGATGAATGCTATTCCCTTCATTTTACCGTCGTCCGGTTTTTTCACGAATTCAACGCCCTTAACCTCAAAATGCCGACATGCCTCGGCGACGTCCGGTACCGAGATTCCGATGTGACCTTGAAACCAAAAATAAACGAAATAAACATTATTTTATTTACAATTTTTTTTTTATTTTCGTAAAAAATTTTAATTACCGAATCCTCGGGGCTCCGAATTGCCATTATGGTACTTCGCATCCGGATCAGTTTCCGTTCCCCAATTGCTGAAAAAAAAAAAAATGGATTGATTTTATTGAAATAATTGTGTTCTCGATGTTAATTAGGAGATAATTATTTGAGACATACTGCGTTAGTTCTATAGTTGCTTTTCTGGTGAACGTCCACTCGATGGATTCTCTCTTATCGACGGGTATCTCATCCGGATCTTCGTAACCCATGAAGTAAAGGGAAAATTTGTTTTCCGGAAAATCGAGTTTTTGCAGAAGCTTCATACCAAGTACATCCGTGTAAAATGGCAAAGATTTTCTTGGATCTTTGATGCGATACATTGTTTGCTGCATTATCCAATCTTTATTTTTGTTCGCACCGATTCCCGCACCGCAGAGATCGCGCGCTTCGCTATTGGATAATCCGCAAGCCTCACCCATCTTAAACAATTGATAGAATACATAATGTTTCCGGAAGTGAGGTGTTATTCAATTTATTACGTATTGTTACGAAAAATTCGCAGGTTAGAGACAAATTATTTTTTGCATTCTTCGCGAATAATATTGCATTACACAATGTTTACATATTTCGCGATCGTTGGACAGTACCTTGAAATAATCCCTTTGTCCAAGTATTACGGCGAAAAAAAAATTATCGTATGACACGCGCGTCGAACTTTTTGCAATTTATTGCAAAACTAATCTCCTCTTCGATCTTTGATAAGTGTGATAAGAAATTTGTCGGCAGCTCGTATATATATTTGCAGTTTTCTCGTCATCGCGTGCGGCGGCGGGTTAGTATCGAAGCGACCTCTCGATTCGCATTGAGTATTTTCTCAAAGATATTTGAAATTCTGAATGCCTTTAATTCAGCAATCGAATCACGAATCCAGCAATAATTAATACTTTTCCAAACATTTATATGAAATCGATAACAGAAAAATGAAAAATTTTGTGCAAAGAAGTACAACATATGCAACTAGAAATTAAAAAAAATATTTTTATTTAAGTTTTTATTGTGGAAATATGTACAAGTTGTGCAAATAATTAATGAGTAACATTTTTGTGTCTTTAAACGTCTTTTTATACAATCCTTGGGGTATTTGTTGGGATCCGTAAAATTGAGTCCAACCACAAAAAACTGCTGCTTTATCGATGGATCCAAATGAGACCTAATAAAGGAAGTGTTGGCGATCGTAAAACGAACAGTGCGAGTTCATGCGCTTAATCACCGTTCGACGTGTTTATGGTGTATTGAAGCATCCTGTATATATAATTATATATAGATATACATTATAGAAGATTATTAGAAAAAAAGAGGCCGAAGGCCCGTCATACGAACACGACACTTCCTCTCCGTGATTTGTGTCGGTATTATATCTCAGGTGCGGATGGCAGCACCCGTTCCCGTACTGACCTGTAGTAGTAGTTACAAAATTCTCATACGTCAAATACGACCGCACGCAGTAACGTCATTGTATTTTTGTTTCTTTCTACCGTTGGAAATTTCGTTCACCAATAACTTCGCTCGAATGTGCTCCGGTAATTAATCACCATCGTTATCGTCATTGTTATCTAATAAACTAATAATGCGAAAATCACGCGTAATCGTAATAACCGAATGATTAAACTAACCCAGCAAGTGACATTCCCTACGAATCACACACGCACACCGATTTCGAAGCTTGTTTTGTTTACAATATGTTTCGACGTTGTCGATGTCAGCATTATTCGTTCGTCGAGCGTTTCCATGTTTTTTTTCACCGATAATACTCGTGGCTCGGTAATTGCTAATGATTTTTCCTCCTCCACAGTCAAAACATAACCTGACTGCATCGCATATAGTGTTGGCATTGACACGTAACTCTTTTTCCGTGGCGTAAACACCTGATGACAATAAATCATTGTCAACGACACTCGCCAACCTCGGCCCGTCAAAATTTTTCGTCTTCCCTCGTGTTTCGAAAACAATTTTGTTCGTCGCGTATAATTTCGGTTGTTGGGTTATATTCTCGAAATAATGAAATTCAAACAAAAATTACCTACGTACGACACTGCGTAACTTTAATAAAACATATGACGACATATCAGAGTTAATTACAAGTTCAGCGCCGTCGCAAGCATTGATATAATTGTTTAAAAAAATCCTATAATGCATATATATATTTCAGTAACATAATTGAATTTGCTCCACTTATTAAGATACGTGTTGCTAAGCTTTTTCAAACACAAGGATTTTAATATTAATGTTAAAATAGGGCGTTAAAAGAATCCTGAAATACGGTGTCTCATAGCGTAATTTTGAAAAAAAAAAAAAAAAAAATTACGTCAATTTCTTTGCAAATATTTATTGAAACGGAAAACTGATCAAAATTATTCAATATAGTACACTAATTGTTGACAATTATTAACTACTTATCGATCCAAAAACGATGTAAAATTTTTTACAAAAAATTTCGTATTTTCATCAATATTGTAAAAGATGTCAAGCGGATGATATATTTACCAACTTAATTGAATTTCGTCTGCTTACCTCGGTATTTAGAGTAACTTACATAACATCGACGGCCGTCAACACGATGCATTCTTTCGCAAAGAGGGAATAATGCAGAGCTTTTCATTAAATTTCCGCGTCGTCCATTGTTTGAGTTCCGAAACAATGTATTTTGTATCGCAGCAATTATTGAACAATAAAGAAATCGTGCGTTGAGCGCAACTGTAAACTTTGCGGATTTGCAACGTCATACAAATAAATTCTATAGCGTTGAAAACGTCAGGGAGGCCTTTGTGCTGAATTAGCATTTGCCTCAAGACTTTCAGCAAAGACTGACTCTCTGTACGATTTTTATCAGTATAGTTATCGGAATAGCAGTTAAAAAAAAAAAAAAAAAAAATTGTAGCGTTTTTTCGCGATATTAAATTATGGGGATCGAGAGAAATTTCGGTAAATTTTTATCCGTTTTCGATAGCTGCTCGCGAGGGCATGAAGGACAGTCAGAGCACATATTACGATTGTCACGAAAAATTGGCGGCTGGGAGTTAACGTTACACTCGAAGATGGAAAATCATAGTCACAGTCAGACTCAGCAGAATCATCAGTCATTCTGGAAAAAAAACTCTCGTGCGGTACCCGGCAGGTAACGTATTAATTAATACCGAAGGATCAATTATTTTACGTTACTCTGTCGTTCTGATAATCATTCTTTATAACTTTTTACAGACCAAGTCCCAAGCAAGATACGCGCCAAGGAAAGGGAGGATCGGCGAACAGTTTGCCGATGAATTTTGCCGGAACGGTAGGAAATGCCGGAAGTGGCGGTGCCGCGTCGTTTCAAGATTTCCAAGAGAGCGTCGACGACGCTTGGGACTCCGGTGATGACGAGTTTTGGACCGTTTCCGATGTGAAAATTTCAAAGCGCGTTAGTCATTCCGCAGCGTTGAGCGTAATTAACAGTCACAGAACCGGCGGTAGCTGTGGCGACGCGCAATCGAACGCCAAGGATATCCAATCGCGACAAGCGATTATTCCCGATGAGAAGCGCGCAGAGGCCCTCCAAAGATTGGCCGTCCAACCTCTGCACCTTCGCAACGCTCAATTGAGTACAACGACACTGTCTCAGAGTAATCACAATCAACACATCGGCGGCGAGGAAACCGAAGGAAAATTCGGTAATTCGCCCGGTCATCGAACGCCCCATTTTCCCGGGAGACCGCAGCCTCTCAAACAGACCTCGGCGTCGTCGAAGTTTTTCGTGCCATCCAAGGAACAAGGTAACGCCGACGAATCACTGCTCTTCCGACGATTAATACGATTTTTTACGAATAAAATATGTAATTCTCGATTTTTTTTTTTTTTTTTTTTTTTTTTTTTCAGACGGTGAAAGTAAAGTAGATAAGTTCCAATCGTTATTGGAATCGCCGTTATTAAATTTGGATGAATTAAGACAACTCTCGTGGTCCGGTGTACCTGCGAAACTGCGATCCGTTACCTGGAGGCTTCTCTCCGTAAGCAACTATAGTAACTTTAGGGATTTATGAAAAAATTCATGAATAACATTGATATTTTTTTTTTTTTTACCAGGAATACCTTCCGGCGAATTTGGAACGACGTCATCAGGTTCTCGAGCGAAAACGCTTGGATTATTGGAATTTAGTAAAACAATACTACGACACGGAACGCGATGAAGGATTTCAGGATACATATCGACAAATACACATTGATATTCCCCGCATGTCGCCGCTTATTACGCTCTTTCAACAGCACACAGTGCAATTAATTTTCGAGAGAATACTATACATTTGGGCGATAAGACATCCAGCGTCGGGTTACGTTCAGGTAAAGAAAAAAAAAAAAAAAAAAAAAATCGATTTTTATCGATTTTTCTCTGCGCTTTCGCAACATTGTCGTTCGTTGTTTCGTTTGGTTACGATTGTCGCTTTGCAATTTTTCGAAGGGAATGAACGATTTGGTTACGCCGTTCTTTCTGGTATTTCTGCAAGAAGCTGTGCCGGCGTCCGCGTGGCAAGATCTCGAAAATTACGACGTCGCATCGCTGCCGCAAGATCATCAGGATATCATTGAAGCCGATAGCTTCTGGTGCCTATCAAAGTTTCTCGATGGGATTCAAGACAATTACATCTTTGCTCAATTAGGCATTCAGCACAAAGTGAATCAATTGAAAGAACTTATTCAGAGGATTGATGGTAAAAAAAAAAAAAAATTAATCTAAAAAAAAAAAAAAAAAAAAAAAAAAAAATCCTCGCAATGTTTCCGCGCAATATAAACAATAATTTTTCGTTTTCAGCTCCGCTACATCAGCATCTGCATCAGCACGGCGTTGATTATTTGCAATTCTCGTTTCGTTGGATGAACAATTTATTGACGAGAGAAATTCCTCTTCATTGCACGATACGTCTTTGGGACACTTATTTAGCCGAATCCGATCGCTTCGCCTCATTTCAACTTTACGTTTGCGCCGCCTTTCTTCTTAGATGGAGGCGTCATCTCCTCTTGCAACCTGATTTTCAAGTGAGTAAAACACTTCTGCAATACAATATCGAGCATTGAATCGATAATAATCACATTGCTAAAAAAAAAAAAAAAAAAAAACAAAAATTATGTTTCCCCTTTAAAGGGTCTCATGCTAATGCTACAAAACCTGCCGACACAAAATTGGACCGATTCCGAAATCGGTATACTGGTTGCCGAGGCATACAAGCTGAAATTTACCTTCGCCGATGCACCGAATCATCTGCAGGCCCATGACACGAGGTGACCAAATTATTACGGTCTTCAGTTGAGATTGTTATAGCGGCCAAAAAAAAAAAAAAAAAAAAAAAAAAAAAAAAAAAAAAAAAAATGGAAAAAGGTGATACGATTACATTTCGCGTCATCCGATTCGTATAATTCTTCGGTGACCTCGAAGCCATTATATTTAAGTTCGAAAAAAATATTTTTATCGTCATCGTTTAGCCCCCCCATCCGCCCCCTTTTTCCTCACTTTCTCATCCGCGTTATATCGTTGATTCTTTGTAGAACGTCATTATTACCATATCGAAGTTTCAATATATATATATATATATTATTTTTTTTTCGTCATTTTTAAAGAGGTCGTCGCGGCGCCCCACGTAAACTCTAAACATCGCGTTCTCGAGTGTTCACCGTTCGCGTAATAATCATTAAACACTCCGAAGCCGCCGAAGCGAATCTTCGAGTGTTTATGGTGTTTGACGCGAATCATTTGATACTTGCCGATTCGCGGTAAATTTATATATATATATAATAACTAACATTATACATATACAATGAATATATGAAGAGATTGTGAGAAAGAGAAACAACAAAAAAAAAACAAAACAAATAGAGAGGTTTTATATATATAATTATAATCGTTGTTCTGTCGATGTAACGATTATAGGATTTCACTTGAGCTTATATATAAAATGCAAGTTCGCGATCTACACCCGAATTTTTCTATATTCACTATTCTTTCTTTTTTTTTTTAATTTTTTAAAAAATTTTTTGCAATTTTTTTCTTTTTTTTTTTTTTTTTTTTTTTTTTCATCGCATAGATTTATATATCTCAATCGGCGTGTCAGTTTGATCCCGAGGTAGGTATCGGATAATTCTAAAATTGAGCGTTCTTACTATTACACGGTAATTAAAAATAAATATAAAAAATTATGTGAGCGATTGATGACTCGGAGATTTATCGGAAAAATCGTATTTCAATCGTCCTCAGCGTCGGTCGGACCGTAATCAACGTCCATCGGCTGTAGTATCGCCAGAGTCTCATCCTCGTTAAAGGTTTCCTGCGAAAAATAATAATAAATACACGACTGATTAATAACGATTATTCTTCAAATGAATTCGCATGATTTTGCCTATTCGCACGATACATATCCCACAGACAAACAGATTTTCGCGAAAAATATATAATTTTAACCCTTTAACTGCAGAATCTCTTTAAAAAAATCAGAATTCCGTATCAACATGTAAAAAATTTCGTTTTTTTTTTTATAATCGAAATAACATTTTTCACGAATTTCTGAATTTTTCTTTACTATTTTTCAATTTTTTTTTTATCACAATTTATCAAAAATGAAAATTGCCGATTATAATGGCGCGTTAAAGGGTTAACGAAGGTAAACGCGATAATTAATAACTTTTGTAAATGCAACGAATAAATTTATTACAGCGAAGAGAAATAACTACGAAATTGCAGACTCTACGCTCGTCGCTTTGAACGGCGCGTTGGTCAGTATATTGTGAACAATTTTCTCGTATCTCACGAAGCTGAGAGCTTCGAGAAGAATATTCGTAATGTGATAAATCCTGAGGATGATATCGGACCAATAGTATGTATCGTTACATACACTCACGTAATCCACCGAAACTGGCATCGGGTAGACGCACGGCATGCACTCCATATGTGTGATACCGTCGTTGTCGGCGGTGCATTCGCAGTGTTGGCATAAACTCGGCAGCGCGCTGGCCGCCGCTCTCTTCGCGAATACACTTGCGAATTTTTTAATCGCCGTTTGCTTATCGAAACGCAATTTATTGCCGCTGAATATCGTGCCGTTTGTTTCCAGCGAAAGGGGAGCGCAGTAGCCGAGAGCGCTTTTCGATAGTTTAACTTGTCGCCGCAGATCAACGTCTCCGATCAATTCCTTGGCGTCTTTCCGGGTGTAAGACTTGTGGGCGTCGAGTCCATAGAACATCTTGTTGACGCGTTGCTTCACGAAGTGGAAATCACCGTCCATAAGAATGTGAAGAGTAATATCGTGTTCCAGCAAAACTTGATGAAGAACCGAGTAATCGAGCTGTTGAAAGGTAAAAAAAAAAAAATCAGCAAAAAGCGTTTTACGTGCAAAAAGAGATACGATAGAGAATCGGATTGAAAGGAACGATGGAAAGGATGTTTTACCGTTTGATTCTGCGGTTCGCAGTGAGAACACATCATCAATACGAATGTCTTCGATACACCGGCGCGGAAGACGAGCTGTGAAGCGAATCCGATTGCCGCGAATACATCCTGATTGCCGTTACCCACAGGAATGTTAGAGAAGTAATCGATGAAACGAGACCAGTCGTTTGTGAAGATTTTACTGTCGAGAATCAAATTTCTCGGACTATCGTAAACGCCGTTACCGCCGAAAGTCACCAAAGACCAACGATTGTCCGTCAGAGATCTATCGATAAATTCTTTATTAAGTTGCGATATCAATTGATCGATACTTCGATTTTGTCGTATATCGCTGTTGCATTCTTTCGCCTCGACGATGAAAACTACATCCGTGGTGTGCGGAATTTTGGTGCCGTTGAGCTTTCGAAATTCACCTTCCGGAACCGTCGAACCGTCGACCATCGGACACGATGTGCAGTTATCCGGAATACGCAGATACGTGTCGTAGAAACTGCACATTTGCATGTAAGACATAGCGACGGTACACGCTTCCGCTTCGTTTCTACTGTTGGCACACGTTTCCGCGTAACGATCGGGACTCACGACGTTGAAACATCCATTGAATTCGGACATTTTATTCGCGAAAAGCCAATCGCAGAATTTTACGGGACCTTTTTTTCCGGTTGCCGCGAAGTTTTCTTCGTTTTTGCATTCGCTTTTGTCGAGAGACCAACTGCGAGCAAATTTACCGATTTCCGTGGAGACGACGCCGTCGGAAGACAGCGTATCGTCCATTGGCTCGTTGTTCATCGTTCCTAAGAGACCTGCGGTTTTGCCGAAGTAGAAACCCGATAATTCAAGAATACATAAGTCGTATTTTAAATTGCATCGAAGTTTAAACTGCTCGTGTTTTGTTTCCACCGTAACGATACTGTCCTCTTGATAAACGAAAGCTGTTCCGTTCTCCAGTTCTACCGGAAGCTGCAGAATGGCACCCGAGTCGACGAGTTTCACAGTCTAAAAAAATAATCGATTTTTATTAGCGTTTTCGATAGTAATTTGGTAACAAAACGCTGAAAGTGAGAAAAAAATCGGTTTGATCGATAAAATCGGCGCTTGCGCGGCGCGAAAGATATATTTTAGTCACTGAAAGAAATTCTCTGTTAATTATACTAATTGTTAGTTAAATTGACTATTTCTTTACTCATTATAACGATTTTTTTTTAAGCAATCGATCTTTTGTTTCGCGAGTCGCAAGTGCCGATTTACTGGATCCATCCGATTTTTTTTTGTTAGTATAGAATTGCTAAAGATACTCACGTCTTTGAATATATCTAATTCTATGGCTTTACGACCAATCAGTACGATTATTCGATGAGTTATCCTATCGGTTTTTGCTTCGCGATCGTATTGTATCAGTACAGCGAAATGATTTTTCACAAAGTCACGAGCCAAAAGATAAGTACAAGAGGGACCGGCAAAGTCAATATGCCGACCGTCGAATGTTATGAAATGTTGAGGTCCGACGATCATTGCTTGAGCTGTAAACGGAAATAATACATTGACATGTAAAAAAAAAAAATTCTGATTAATAATCGAAGTTTTTTGGGAACTAAAATTCTAAAAAAAAAAAATTTCTATTTAGTAATCGAAGTTTTTTGGGAACTAAAATTCTAAAAAAAAAAATGTCTATTTAGTAATCGAAGTTTTTTGGGAACTATAATCCTAAAAAAAAAATTCTGTTTAGTAATCGAAGTTTTTTGGGAACTATAATCCTAAAAAAAAAAATTCTGTTTAGTAATCGAAGTTTTTTGGGAACTAAAATTCTAAAAAAAAAAATTTCTGTTTAGTAATCGAAGTTTTTTGGTAACTATAATCCTAAAAAAAAAATTTCTGTTTAGTAATCGAAGTTTTTTGGGAACTAAAATTCTAAAAAAAAAAAAAATTCTGTTTAGTAATCGAAATTTTTTGGGAACTAAAATTCTAAAAAAAAAAATTTCTGTTTAGTAATCAAAGTTTTTTGGAAACTATAATTCTAAAAAAAAAATCCTCTTTAGTAATCGAAGTTTTTTGGGAATTATAAACCTAAAAAAAAAAAATTCTAAAAATAAAAAAAAATACCTTTAAACGGTGGCAGCCAGTTGGACGGTTCGGTATACGGTTTGTACTGATAGTAAAGCGTCCAGAAAGTAGTATTGGACGTCGCGAAGTACGTTTTCATGTCGACAATAGCGCGATACTCAGGTATTTCTTGAAATTCCGGTGTTTGATTGAACGCGTGCCACGACATTGGTAACTTCTGTTCGAGACACATAAGTCCTTCGTTCGGATCGAAGATAAATTTAGTTTTCGCTTCTCTATATCTGCTCTCCGCTTGCAGTGCCGTTTGACTTATATCGACCAATTTCGCGTGAATAACTCTGACGGCGTATTCGATTTTACCACGAATACCGAAATACTCGTAGAAATATTTCGCTCTATCGTACGCTTGATTTATCTTTTCGAGAGTATAATGTACCGTTGGCAATTTCGTGAGTTCCTTGAGTTCCGAGACAATCTCGTCGACGAGTTCTTTCAATTCTTTGCCAAACGGCACTATATTGAAGTACCGTTCGCGTATGAATTGTATCACAATTGCGGAGTATTTTTGTACATTCGTAACGATATCGTTGCCTTTGATATCGCGATAAATGCGATCGACGTCGTGCGTAAGATTTGTAAAACGATCGAAATACGGCGAACCGATTATTTCGTTTCCGCGATCGTAAAGAAAACCTACGATTTCGTTGCTTATCTTCCAAAGTACGGCTTCTATATAGTGAATTACTCTTATGAAGATCGGCTCTATCATTCGCAATGTTTCGTTCCACTGACGCGACATAGCGTCGGAAAATTTGTTCCACAAGTTCTGTATGTACTTTATAAACGAAACGTGAAGATCCTTAACAAACATATCGTATTTTTCGATCAATTTCTCAACTATATTCGCTATTTGCGTTATCGATTCGCCTTTTATTACGGCGCTAACGATTTCCGTAAATTTTTTGTACGCCTGTTTCATCGTCTCGATTATCCAGAGAAGAGAGTTTCGTATTGCTTCACCGGATTCACCCATTATTTCCCATATCTCGTTGATTATCTTTGGCAAAGTTTGAATGTGACTTCTCAGCGAAAGTTCGTCTATTACGAAAATACCGATAGCCACGATATCTTTGATGTAAAAATCGTTCGCGTTGTAAGAATCATTCAAGTAAATCTTCAGATCGTCGAAATCCTGTTCCAGTTTTTTCAGATCTCTGAAAAAAGAAAAGCAAATTCGTGATTCGGTGGATCACGAACCCAGAAAAATGGAATTTCTGGAAAGAAATTCTTGAAAGAAAGAAAAAATGGAATTTCTTGAAAGAAATTACATTTTTGAAAGAAATTCCATTTTTGAAAGAAATTCCATTTTTGAAAGAAATTCCATTTTTGAAACAAATTCCATTTTTCGAGGAGATTTATGCGTTTTTTTGATAGAAATTCCATTTTTTGAAAGAAATTCCATTTTTTGAAAGAAATTCCATTTTTTGAAAGAAATTCCATTTTTTGAAAGAAATTCCATTTTTCGACGAGATTTATGCGTTTTTTCGATAGAAATTCCATTTCTTGAAAGAAATTCCATTCTTCGACGAGATTTATGAGTTTTTTCGATAGAAATTCCATTTCTTGAAAGAATTCCATTTTTCGAGGAGATTTATGCGTTTTTTCGATACGTACTCCCAATCCTCGAGGAAAGGCTGAATATCCTCGCGCGCGTCTTCCCAGACGTCGCTTATTGCTCCGATCGTTTCGCTTTTGATGTATTGCTTCCAGTAATCAATATCGTTTCCCATTTCATCGTAAGCGTTCGTTAAGGACGTTTTTACGAGATTCTGCAACAGTAATTAATCGATCTTTACAGCGTCTTGTATTGCGATCATTTCTGCCGATTTGATTCATCAAAAAAAAATTCTGAAATACTAACGCAAATATCGTCTTGAAGCTCAGGTCTCCATTTCAGTTTCGACGTCACGAGTCTCGAGTGATTGAGTTTCAGGTAAAAGGAAACATCGGAAACGACGAGTTCCTGATCGTAGGTCCGCCAGATATCGAAGATAGCGTTGCGAACGTCCGGAATGTTTCCGTACATTCGAAGGCTTTCCACGGCATCTGAAAAAATAAAAAAAAAAAAAACAGAAAAAATTAATAAATCTGCTGTAATTTTTTTTTTTTTTTTTTTGTAGACTCGATGACTTACCGGGTGTATAATTCACCATCATCCACGTAAGTTTCTCCGGTATATTGATGTAAAACTCTCCCGTTGCATTGAGATCGGGACTATTGACGATACTGCCGTTAACGACGTATGACGGATCGTTGGGATAGTAACGAACATTCAAATGCCTCACAAGTTCGTTACTTTCGCGATGAAAAGCAATTTCGTAATCATTGGCATCGATGCGACCGTGAAGTTGACCAGTTTCTTGAGGCAAATAGCTCCGCTTATAGAGTCCATGATGATCGGTTTCCACGTGAACAGTTCCATGTTTATGGAACGTACCGTTTACCTGAAGATCCAGTAGAGTTCTCGGATGTTTCCCAAGAAGCGTATAGCTGTATCTCATATCCGCGGGAGTTTCGCTCTCGTCTCGGAAAACGGCGGATAGTTGAAGCAATTTTTCCGGATTCATAGAATAATCGACGACAAGTAAAGCGTTTAGCAAGTCGCGGTAATCTTCTTCGATAAGTTTACCGGTGAAGGTAACGTCTTTCGCGAAATTTGGATGTCTGAAGCTCAGCATAGCTTCCTGAAGATTTTTCGTTGTATCGCCCGTAGAATTTTTCCATCTGAACGCCGTGCCGAGAGTTCTCGGATTGTCGGTCTTCTCGTCCCATGTAAGTTTCGCTTCGGAGTCCAAATCGTATTTTGTTATTTTGTAGGAACCGTCGAGAGTGAAATTTCTTCTTGGATACGCGATATCGAGAACGAGATATTGATTGTCGACATCCTCAGTGGTTTTGTTTATTATGTTTATGTGATACGAAGCCCACGCGCCTTCCGCGAGACTCAACCAGGTATTCTGATCAAATTCACCCGAAAGTACCTCGTAGTCGGTCTTCAATTGTATCGTTCTATTGAAGTGAATACCCTTTAGATAAATCTCTTGACCGTCGTGAGTCGTCCTGATTCTCGAGACTCCGGATACGTTGAAAGCCGAACTATCGTCCAATCGATAGACGCGCACGTTTTTGTATTCTACTGTAGGATAATTAGTTCCGGCGTTACCGGCGCTGTATTCATACTGATTTACGTAAGTTACGCCGATCGGTTGAAAACTGTTCTCCACTGTTATCTGAATGTTATCTTTTTCGAAACCGGCGCGAGATTCGCTTCTCGATGTATAATTGGCGGTTAATATCTTGTCGTTGTTGTATTTAAGTTCAGCATTTCCGGTTGTGTGTTGAGGTTTTTTTTTGTAACCGTAAGTCATGTGACCGACGTGACGAGTGTTTAAAGGAATTTCTAATTGCAAAACACCTTCGAGAGTCGAGTCAAGTCGCTGACTGTGATAATTGTAGTCGGAGTTCAGTAGGGCGCTGTTGTTCGGCCAGAAAACCTCAATGTATCTCTTGTTACGCTTTCTAAGGAAAAGAAGAAAAAATTTGCGAATTATTTCGATTGGTTGCGGGTATTACGAAATGAAATAAAGAATTTTGCGTGAAATTGAAAGGAATTAACTTACAGTGTCGTGAATACAACAAAACTGCAACCGGCGTAAGAAAAATGTGGTATCGGAGTCGTTGCGTTTACGGTGCCGTTTACGTTACTTAAACTTGCGAATGATACTTCCGCTGTACCGACTTTTTTTTTTCCCGGATAGTAGAGATCGGCGTTAAGAAGACTATGAACTTCCGGTGTTGCGTCGTAATTCAACTGGAATATCGCTGTTTCTTCCCTTTGGTACTTTGGAGTGTAAAGCGAATACTTGAAATCGACGGTTTTCTGATCGTAAGTCATATTCAGTATATTGTTTAGTGTTTGACTCGGTAAATTGCCCCATGTGAGACGAAGATGACCATCGAGATCTTTGGCAGCCATTCGAATCTGTTGAATAGTCGAAATTACCATAAAATACCAATTATCATCGATAATTTTTAATATCGATATCGATATCGATATCAATAACTATTGATACTGAAAAATAAAAAATAAAAAATAAAAAATAAAAAATAAAAAATAAAAAATAAAAAATAAAAAATAAAAAATAAAAAATAAAAAATAAAAAATAAAAAATAAAAAATAAAAAATAAAAAATAAAAAATAAAAAATAAAAAATAAAAAATAAAAAATAAAAAATAAAAAATAAAAAATAAAAAATAAAAAATAAAAAATAAAAAATAAAAAATAAAAAATAAAAAATAAAAAATAAAAAATAAAAAATAAAAAATAAAAAATAAAAAATAAAAAATAAAAAATAAAAAATAAAAAATAAAAAATAAAAAATAAAAAATAAAAAATAAAAAATAAAAAATAAAAAATAAAAAATAAAAAATAAAAAATAAAAAATAAAAAATAAAAAATAAAAAATAAAAAATAAAAAATAAAAAATAAAAAATAAAAAATAAAAAATAAAAAATAAAAAATAAAAAATAAAAAATAAAAAATAAAAAATAAAAAATAAAAAATAAAAAATAAAAAATAAAAAATAAAAAATAAAAAATAAAAAATCTTACCGATCCATCAGAAGCATAATTCGATTGCGCCTTCACGGCATTGTAACCGACGACGTAACGCGCGTCCTGAACGCCATTGATAGCGTGATAACTCAGCAACAATCGATGATCGTCGTTGTCGGGTGGCGGTAGTTTTATGCTTATAACGGCGTCAATATTTTCATTATCTTTGTATCCTACTGTAGCGTTAGTTCCCAATCTCCAACTTTCGTGATCAATATTGACGTCCAAACCGACGTCGACGTTTTTGAATGCCTTTTTCGGATTCTTCAAGAATACACGCGCCTCGACGCTTTTGTCGTTAATTCCGGCGACTATTCTTCCAAACATATCGATCATATAGGATAATTTCCAGGCGATCAATCCGTGACTCGTATCTTCGTTCAATTTATGCGACAATTCGACATAACCGCTTATATTCGAAAGCAACATATTGCCGTCGAGATTAAAGCTCTCAATTTCTTTCCACGGCGTCGCCGCCTTCACGGCTGCCGTCGTGTTGCCGTCCGCCTGTACATTCATCAATGTACTCAACTCGTACGCATCTACGGACAATCGATCACCGTCACGATTTTTTTTCTTCAATTTCAAGTCGGTATTCCAATTCAACGCATTTTCGTATCTCCAATATCCGTTTCCGGTGACGCCGTCGCCTTTTATGGATATCGAGGATTCGTATATTCTTCCCTTGCGATCGATTGTAACTGTTATCGTCGATGAACTTCCGTCGCGTTCGGTTACCTTTATCTCGACAACTATTCCATTCTGATCATTGAGTTTCGAAATTTTCTCGTCCTGAATCCGCAGCGATACGAATAACTGACTAATCGCCGATGTTTTCAGATTCTTCATCTCTCCATCGATGTAATAAACGTTTGGAGCGCTTGAGGCGACATTACCGTGGAAAGATAAATGTTCGTGAGAAACCAGAGGACTGTAGATATTCAGATCTACTGTACCATTTTTGTAATCGCCGATCAAACGATATTCCTGTTCCGGTGAGTGTTTGAAGATTAACCGCAATTCGGCGGAATCGTTAGACGATATCGTGTTAATGTACAGAACATTCGCCTCTATGCTTCTCAGCGGCTGTATCCACGTTTCCAATGCTACCGATGCTTTGACGTAATTATCGTCTTCGAGAAGCCAAGAAACTTGAAACTCTGCCGATCGATCTTTCGGCTCTGAGAAATGAATCGAAAATGCTAAGTGTTTCTCTTTATCGGTGAAATCCTTCTTTCCTGTGAATTTTGTGAGAGGAATATACAGCGCTGGACTATCGACATCCGTCGATACAGTGACGTCGACGAAAGATTCTTCGAGTTCCAGAGAACCGCTGAGATCGGCGCGTCCTTCTTCCGTTCTTATCGCTACACGCGCTTTATAGATGTTCTCGTCAATTTCGTAAACGGTACTCGTGTCGACGTATTTTAACGATTGCAAAGGTGTTTTCACCTTCAATTTTACTGTATGAGTCTTCGAATCGTCTTCTTCACCTTCGACGAAAGTGTAATTAGCGATTATTCCACTTTCTATCCATCTTCCGCGATTCAAGATGTTTATATCCGATTCCATTATAAACATTGAATTCGCCGTGTCGATTCTAAACACGTAAATCGAAGTGATTTCCTTCGCCCAGTGAAACGGAGTATCGATGCTGAGTTCGTTTTTCATATTGAAGACATCTTCGATCATAAAACGATCGTCGAGAGTTATTCTTCCTTGCGGCAGCGTTAGGAAACCGAGAATCTTGTAGATGTAACGTTCCTTGTCGATATCCAGTGTGCCGACTATCGGCGCTATTATCGCGGCGTTTATCTGAAATCATTTCCGGGATATTGAGTAATTTATTGATTTCACTTTCGGAACGATTAGTAAAGCAATCAGAAGATTTGGTATTAGTAGGGAACGAATACAGAGGAAAATATACATTGAAATGATACGAATGACGACGGAAATTCGTCTTACTGATTCATTCTTTCAAAGTGTAAAGATTATTGGTATTTTTAAATTCCGATATTTCCGCTTCTCGATGGAATTAGTAAAATAAGATCCGAAGGGTTTATCAGGTTCTACGAGAAAAAATACTCTCGACTGGGTACTTGACGTCTTTTTTCTTTTTTCAAACTATTATAGAGAAAAAAAAAAATGCGAAAAATAGTCTAATAACAGAGTGCATTTCAATTTTTCTGTAAAAATTAAAGGTTTCCATAGATTTTTTTTACGCTGAATTCGAAACGGATATCAATTGCAGCCGAAGATTAAAGGAGACGTTGCTATTCGGTCACAAAAAAAAAATCACAAAAATCTCTTCCAATAATCGAAATTTTTTTTTTTTCATTTTTAATTTTAATCAAAATTTAAACAATGAATATCGACTATAATTACCTCGATATCTCCTTTCCAGAAGAAGTTATCTTCGTCATCCCCTTCGTCATCGTCCTCCGCATTTTCTTCATCATCGCCGTCCGTTTCTTCCTTTTTTATCGGTTTCTTGATCGCTATTACAGGAGGCGGAGGTTTCGGACCTCCGTGAGCTTTGACTCCGAGACTCGTCTCGACAATTCTGATAGAAAATTCCGTATCCAAATCCAATTGACCTTCCGGTTCAATCTGCACGACTACGAGTTTAGCGACAACTCCGCTCTCGTGAAGACCGTGAATCGGCGTAAAAAGTACGTAACTATAGTGAAAATCAGTCAAATTGTTGTAATGCCAAACGCCCTGAAAACCGGCAGTGATATTGTTATACGCGACCCGGAAGTCAGCTTCCTTCCTATTGAGTTTCGCAACCAAAAGAGATCTCTGAAGAACGTCCAGCGGAGTCGCGAGTTGCAGTTTCACGTGAAAATCGTAAGAAGAACCGGTAAAAAGTTGGCAGAGAGCTTCGAATCCAAGAGGTCCCGAGGGACTCACAACTTCGGCAACAACGTGACGATCGCGTTCCGACAATCCGAATCTTCCGCGTAGAAATGCGTAACGTTCCAGAGGTGTCGTGACATTAAATTCCACCATCGATTCCTTTATTCTCGCTAAATCGCCTCTCAAAACACCGGTATACTTTCTTTTATCCAAATCGATATTCGAAGCTCCGTAGAATCTCCAATTTGGTAGCCAACGGAGTTGGCATTTCATTTCTCCCTTTCGATAGTTAACAACCGGCGATATCAGCTGCACGTTGCCGGTTACGTTTAAACTGTTCTCCTCCTCGTCTCGATCGACTATCCAAAGACTCTTAACGTCGATCACTTTATCGGGATCGTAGTTAATCAATAATCGAGAATCGACGCTTCTCTGCGGCACTTGTTTGTGCGTTAGATTCGCGGTAAGCCATCCCATCGCGTGAACTGTAGTCGTGAGACCGAAATTTGCACCGCATTCGATTAGCTCATTGGTGCTGCGAGTGTTGCCGTAAAAATCGATTATTACGCGTTGATTATCCTGCCAATAGGCGCTGCAACTCGCCCCGAGTTCGCTATTGGTCTGCCGATACCTGTAATAACGAAATTTCGAAGAATTAGTAAAGCAATCGATGTAAAGATCGGCAATTCGCGCGCTGATGATATCGGCACAGTGAAGCAAACTTTACCTCGCATTCAGCGAAGTTTTCTTCCAATTCTCAAAAGGCGTAAGCAATTGCGATTCGAATTTCAAAGCGGTGGGCCACGTGTCCATCCCGTAATCGGTATCGATGTTCAATTGTATCCTATTTTCGGGATCCCATTCGAGTTTCGCGTCCATAAGATAATTATTTCTCGCCTGACGAGCGAATAGACACGAAGCTGTGACTAATCTATTGGGATAACTGATCGTAAGTGTACCACTGATATTTTGCGAGAAGGATAACTCGTCGATGTATTTGTTGAGTTGAAGGAGAGTTACGAATTTCAATGCGGGATCTCTGTTAGCGTCCCATTTAACTTCGATTCCGAATTCTTTGTTTTTCGGTTCATTTATAGCGGTCGCTATGAGATGAACGTCTCGCCAACGATCCAAATGCAATTCCATTCTGATTTCCCGCTCCGTGTCGACGTTTGTCGTCATCGAGTAAACGTTGTTCTTGTAACGACCCTCCGCATAGGTCAGTAATTTAGTTGCCGATAACGTCGAGTGCTCGATGACGAGAGCGTATTTTTCGTGATCGAGATGCTCGAGATAAAGAGCGATCTTTAGATCGACAACGTCGTGATAGAGTTTACATTTCAAAAGTATATCCCTCTGGAAACTCGGAGAAGTAAGGAGTATCTTGAGACTGTGACTGACGATCGCAGGCGTCGATCTATCGACGTAAGTTCCGCGTATAGTAACATTGTGACCACTGAACCACGTGCCGGAGAGATCGATATCGTATTCTCGTCTCTCCCTCTCAGTTATTCGCGCGTCGATGAGCATAGAATTGAAATTCGGAATCGTCAGATTAGCGTGTCCCTCGATGGCGAATTTACTTCCTCGCGGAGTCACCATATTCACTACTAAACTGATCTCTTTACCTAAAATTTAAAAAAAAAAAAAAAATAATTGAGTAATCGATTAATCAATGAAGTTAAGTCGACAAAGTCTGCCGTTGGATTTGCGAGAAACTTTACCCGGTGCGTAGCGAATCAAGAAATATGTTTCAGAAGACGCGCCGACTTCCAAATGTTGAACTCCAACTTTGATATCCAAATGCTGTATCGGTTTAGTTATCGCTATGAAAGCGTTTATCTTCGCTTCCTGACTCTGGAAATAAGCGCGCGAATGCGTGAGTACCAGTTGCGCCGTTAACTTGTGTCGATCGTCTTTGAGATGAGGTTTCGTATTTATCTCCGCGTGAAGTTCTATGTGTCCCAATGCTTGTTTATACCACGTTGATATATCAACGTTAAGCTGAGGATAAGCTGTCGAGTGAAGCTTCATCGTCGCTTCTTTGTGAGTCAAAGTTCTGGACGAACGATTAATAAGCGATATTTCTACTTGAAGAGTTTCCTTCTTCGACGATTGTTTCAATTGATAGTCGAGTTTGATGTTCCCGTCGAGACTCATGTTTCGTTTTATTATGTAGCCGAGAACGCGGCTCTTCATTTTCTTCGTTTCGAAGTTCAGATCGATGTCGCATTGGGAAACGTTGCGCTTCTCCGCGTTTCTTATGGTACCTGAAAAAAAAAAAAAAGAAGAAATATTGAAGACTATTGCTAGCGATTTGTTTAGATTTTGTGGAAATATCGAGGATTTTTACCGGATAATTCGGCAATCCTTTCGTTATTGATTCCGAGATACAATTTTGGGACATAAGTATATCCGTAGTTTCCTCGCTTTCGCGTGTATCCGGCGCTCGCGTCGAAATGCTTCGTTCCATTGATGTCTAAACCGATGTCTATCATAGCTTCGTCATTGGTTCGCTTGTATGTACCTAAAGAAATGATTTATCATAGATATATCGATCTAATTGCGTTAATCGAATTGACAAAAATTTGCAACACACCTTTGGCGACTAAAGAATTGCCTGCCGATCGCAGTAAAACTGTTACATTGTGATCCTTGACGTCGAAGGATATAGTTGCGCTGAGTTCGCGATTTATCTGCGATCCGGGAGTGTCGAATGCCAATCTTACAACGCTTTCCTCCTGAAAAGCATCGGCAAGAAAAAAAAAACGTGTAAATCATTGAATTAATAACGATAAATGATTTTGTTAAAGTAAAACTGCTATCTTACAGGCGTCGCGTTCCACTTGTACTCCAGAAGATAACTCTTCGCCGTGGGATCGGCTTTAACAACGGAAACCTTGAAAAGCGTCGGTCCATTGAGAATGAAGTAAGAAGCGTTCGATATCTTCGTAACATTGGGAAACTGATAATCAGCGCAAAGTTTAAGACCGATGAGTCTTTCGAGAGATGGCCAACTGCAGGTAGTATTGCTGATGATACTTTCCGGTACCGCTACTCGTTTGTTAGATTTTTGACCGGTTAACAGTTTGCCGACGAGTTGTTCTTTGGTTTCCGCTCCGTTGGTACTGACGAGAAGAATTGCCGTGCGAACCGATATAACTTCCATACTACTGTTCGGCAGATCCAATCCCAACCTTACGAGACGCGCGCCTTTGATCTTCAGATGAAGTTGCACCGCGCCGAAGGAGTATACGTTGCTTCGGAGTTTAAGTCCGGCGCTCTTGTAGTAAGCGTCGACGATCATTCTTCCGGTTACGTCGATACTGAAACTCGGAGTTACGTTACCAATGACTTCAATTTCCGTATTACTGGACAACCGATCGCTGTTCAGCAGTCCGGATAATTTGAAATTGTAAGCTGCCGATCCCGCGAGATCGAGACGCACAGGAAGACCCGATGTCGTCGGCACGACGTAACTGGAGTCAAGAAACATTACGGTATTCTCGTAGTGAACTTCTTTTCCCGATAGGATTTGCTTCACCTTAGTCCACGGATTCAGCGACGCGAGACTACTTTTTATCTCCGCGTCGCCGTTCAGCATCTTGAATCTCAATTCGTTGCCAAATATCTTGTAACTCATGCTGATCCTTGGATCGTCGAAGTTGTTGTCGATAACATTCGGCAAACGTTTAACGCGCCGCCAATGATCCTCGTCGCTTTCCTGAGCCGAACGGAACGTTCTGAGGAATCTACTGAAGTGATTTCCGACTTTTTCGTTGCTTAAGGGTCCTTCGGGACCGAATATGTTCTCCACGTAGTATTCCATACCCTCCATTCTCATCGATATCTCGAATACGTTTACAGATTCGCCGAAAAGATCGACCGTCACGTTGAAAGTCGCCGAACGAGGAACGTACGATTTCGAGGAAAATATCAGATTACTTTGGTAATTCGCACCGAAATTCCATTCCTCGGAGAAGAAAGATTTGTCGTAATTGCGGGAATACTTTCTCACGTCGCTGTTAAACTTGTTGCCGAGATCGCGATCCGTCAGAAGACTCTGAATTTCTACTCGCGTTGGCGATGACGAAGCTAACAAATTCGTTAGATGACTCCAAACGAAGGAACCGACTGAAATTAATGAAAAAAAAATTCAGTTACTCCATTATCTCGTAAAACTAATGATGCGTTTTCCTTGAAAGTTTCAGCACTCACCCTGGTTGACCTCCTCGTGCTTCAGCGTGTGTTTTATCATCTTTATAACATTGTAATCCGGACATCTCATTACCTGAAGATAAGACGCTATACGGATCTCCGAGTCGAGAGTAAAGTTGCGATAATAATTCAGGAATATTCGATCTCTGGTTTCCGGACACGACGGCAGTCTTCGGTGCGCATCTATGGCGGAAACTCGGATTTCCATGGGAAGAAAGCCTCCAATATCGTCTATACAGGTCTTCAGGCGTTTCGACAATGTCTTCGTCTCGAGTCCCATGTTTCCTATCGCTTTCAAAGCTTCGAGAGTCTAAAATTAACGGAGGGATGTTACTACGCGAAGATTCTGTTATTTGGGTCGCAAAATTGTCAGCGGGAAGCGTAGAATACCTGTTGTATTTCCGGTAAACTCTGTGTTCGAGGTCTGCAACCCCTGTCGATCGTTTGTTCCATTCTATGAAGAAACATATCGATCGGCTTGAGTCCGATACCCACACAGTGATTCTCTTGATTCGCACAGAAAGCGTGGACTACTGCGGAATAACTGAGAATAAATTGCGCGTCGGGAATTTCTCTTTCGAATTCGAGAATCGGCATCAGAGAGAAGAGTGTCGTAGCGTCGGGACGCGGAATGAGAGCGAAAGCGGTAACCCATTCGTTTGTTGTTTCGGAATCGACTACCTTTTTTCTTATGAGATCTCGCATCACTTTTACCGCTGCGTTGCTGCCGATAAAGGGTAAAGCGTCGATTATGTGTTTTCTGAAATTAAAAAAAAAATTGGGTTATTAAATTATCTCTGAATTCTGTAGATCGATATCGAGGGATGATTATGTTGACTTTGGTTATTTTAATGAGAGTTTAATGAGAGGGAAAATGAGGTGAAAAAAATTCTTTTTAAATTAAATAATCGTCAGATTTTTTTTCTAAATTAAATAATCGTTAGAAAAAAAAATTTTAATTAAAGAATTAAAGAATAAAATGTTTAATTCTTAAAATTCTGAATTAAATAAACGTCAGAAAAAAAAATTCTTTTTTCAAATGAAATAATCGTCAGAAAAAGAATTCTTAAAAAATTCTAAACTAAAACATTAAAGAATTAATTTTTAATTTAATATTAAGAATTAAATTTTTAATTCTTCAAATTCTGAATTAAACAATCGTAACAAAAAAAAATTCTTTTTTCAAATGAAATAATCGTCAGAAAAAAAAATTCTTTTTTCAATTGAAATAATCGTCAGAAAAAGAATTCTTAAAAAATTCTAAACTAAAACATTAAAGAATAAATTTTTTATTTAATTGTAAGAATTAAATTTTGAATTCTTAAAATTTTAAATTAAAGAATCGTAACAAAAAAAAAAAAAATTTGTCAAATGAAATAATCGTCAGATTCGTCGAAAACGACAAAAAACAATACATTTTTTAAAATCAATATAATTTAAACCGTTCCAAAGCCGCAACAAGAAAAGCGAAAAAAATCTTTAATATTTACCTTCCACCTCTGCAAATGCTATTGGCTCTCGACAATAATTGTGACATCGAAGGATAATCAAGAAGTCGCGCGGAGTGTATAAATTTCGTATACATCTCGGAGAATCTCTGTTGAAGTTCCTCAGTCGTTCCGAGAGCACACATACTTTTGAGAAGATCTCTCGAAGTCCTTAATTCGCCGTGTACGGCAATCGGCGACGTTGCGTGATCGTACAGAAGACTCGTACGTTTGGCATTAATGAAATGTCTCGCATTCAAAGTTTTCGGCGTTTGCGTTTCTTCGCCTTCGTTCTCATCTTCGTCGTAATCCTCTTGCTGTTCGACTTCTTCTTTCGATTCTTCGATCAATCGAAGTTTAGCGACGCTAATGGTTCGCGCACCGGCGCTCGCGCCGTTGGAAAACGGCTGTAGATGATGAGATTCTCGGCAAACAACGCTTTCGTAAATATTGTGATCAATCGTAATTTCGCATTCGCTGTTTGATCGCAACAGCGGTTGACTCAGTGGTCGCGATTGCGACAGCGGACTTCGGTAAAAAGTCGATTGAACGACCGATAGATGCTTTCCTCCGTGAATACAAGTCGCTAAATCTTTGCTTTTCTTTATTATAAGACTCGTGCGTTTCGCCTCGTGAAGACGATAACGCGTTTCGCATATACCGTTGATATCGAGTTCAGTGGTTTTGCGATCGACGTCGAATCTCTTCATCGTGTTCTGCAGCATCGAAAGGATACCGCGTTTGAGATTCAACGACCAAACGGCTTCGCCGGCTTCGGGACAAACTTCTCTAACGTTTCCGTCGTCGAAGGCGAATCGTAAGGGATGATTTTCCAGATGAGACTTAAATTCCGCATCGGCGCGATCCGGAAATTCGGTATTATAGTTATCGCGATTGTGTCTTATGCTCGCGTTGCTGATTCTCAGGTAACCTTCGCATGGCGATGCGAAATGTATCGTAACGGTGGAATCGATGAAAAGAGTCGATTCGTTCGGATCATTGGAATCATTTCCTTCGCCTCTCTGATCACCCAAATTGGTACTCACGTCGACACTGTGATGATAACGATAGAAGATACCTTCGGCATATTTGAACTTTTGCTCGGCGGGAACTGTTTTCGAAAGATCGAAGTACGAATGTACGATTAATTGTTGTAAAAAAAAATCGTAATTTATCGATTACTCGTTTTTTACTTAATTCGGTGAGTCAGCAATGAAATTATGTAAATATTTCGATAATACTAACCGACGCATCTCGTGCGACTGCATAACGATGGATCTTTGATGATTTCTGCAATTAATGGCGCAATGATTAATCGTAAAAGTTGTATTAACTTACAACTTTAAAGAAGAAACTATTCCAAGTACATCGATCCGATTGCCGATAACAACGATGATATTTTTTTTCGTAATAACGAATAACATGAATTCCCGGAATTTGTAGATCGTAGCGGGAGAGAAAAATATAAAACAGTGACTCTGTGAAGAGATAAAAAAGATTGCGAAAGCGTCGCGTGAAAATTTAGAACAGATTTAGTTTCGGTGAGTCAATGGAAATTCCATTGTAGCGGAAGAAGCGGAAAAGAAAAATCGGTGGAGAATATTTATTTTGATGGATAAAAATTTATATTTTGAAAAAAGAGAAACAAAAAAAAAAAAAAATTTCGAAGAAAGCAGAAATCGTAAATTTAGAACAGATTTAGTTTCGGTGAATCAATGGAAATTCCGTTATAGCGGAAGAAACGGAAGAGAAAAATCGGTGGAGAATATTTATTTTGATGGATAAATATTTATATTTTGAAAAAAGAGAAAAAAAAAAAAATTTCGAAGAAAGCAGAAATCGTAAATTTAGAACAGATTTAGTTTCGGTGAATCAATGGAAATTCCGTTATAGCGGAAGAAACGGAAGAGAAAAATCGGTGGAGAATATTTATTCCGATGGATAAATATTTATATTTTGAAAAAAGAAAAAAAAATCGTTTTCGAAGAAAGCGGAAATCGTTTTTGAAGAAATAACGAAGAATTAATATTTATTCTGAGAATTTTATTTAAAAATGGAAATTTCGTTGCGCGAAGAAAAAAAGAACAATAAAAAATATTTAGCTTCAATAATGCAATGGAAATTCCGAGATATCATAACAAGTAGAGAATAAAGATCGGTAAAGAATCTTTAGCATCAATGATATGGAAATTCCGCGACGGCATAACAAGTAAAGAAGACAAATGAGAGACGAATCGGCTTCGGCGGGCCGATGGAAATTCCGTTTCAACACACGAAATAACGAAGACAAATATTAAAACAGTACCACTATTTATTTAATGTGATAAATAAAACAGAATTATGAAAAAAAATGATCAATTGCATGCATAAGACGAATGTAAATTTTTGCGATTTTCATTAACACGATTACGATACCTTCTATGAACAACAATAGTAAATTACAAAAAAATCTCTCGTCTTAAACTTACCCCCTCGAACATCGCGTCCAACAACGAGAGCGAAAAGAAGAATAATCGATAATCGGATCATTTTGCGAACAATAATCACTGCGCGTCGTCTATAAAAACCGACAAAGCGTTTTTCACAAAATAGCGCGTCACTCTTCGAGTATTGAGATCTTCATGCCTCCCGGGAATTTCCCCGAGTTTGGGGACCTCCTGCTGTTCCTTTTTCGTTGCGGTGATTTTCGCGATAATAAACGTTAGAAAAACTTATTTTCGGAGACGTAATAGACAACGGAACAATTCAATAACCCGAAAGAAGCCGACGATTGCAGTTGTTAGAAACGCGAAAGCCTTGTCGGGGTCCGCAAGCGCATCAAACTCTATTGAATCAGTCCTCGTATACGCGCACTATCCCGCGTTAGTTAAGTAAGTGCTTCCTGCCCTCAGCGAGAGCGTCGGGAGAATGAGCCCGTGTCACGATAATCGGAGAATTCATCGGCGGTCAAAGGTCCCGTTGGTAGGTTTTCGTATGTCTCGATGATGAACGACCGACGACGTCGGTGGCGGCTCGGGCGGTTCTTTCTTCCCCGAGTTCGAAAGGTCATCAAAAGATAAGATAAGAAGAAATACGAAATAAGAATAAAAAGATTCTCAGTTTCTGAGATGGATAAACATTATTCTTATAGCGATATAATGGACTATAACGCCTTCGAATTACTCCAATTCATGAAATTATCCCATATGCATAACACATTCGATAGAGATAAACTTTAACTTTTTCTGGGAAATCGTGAGTATGCAGAACGTTTGTACCATTTACTTACGCATATTCTACATATTGTTAAGTATTGTTATTAATGGCGTATCATTGAAAGGTTAAATGGTACAATGCCCGTCGAAGTCTCGAAGGAATTCTTGGGGACTAATCATAAAATCGAAAGTAATTCATGTGTTTATTTTTCATTCAGTTTTATTGTGCGAAGACATTTTGGAGAAGAAGATTGTAAAAGTTTGCGCGTCTGTTTACACGGGTTGCGGTCTTTTATGGAGTTGAAAGGGAATGGGGAATTTTCGAATAGATGACGAGTGGCCACTATAATTTAACATCGAGCAACTCGCATGTGTTGTGTGAAAAACAATCTGTTTGTTTTCTCGGATATTTTCATACAGCGAATAAACGAAGAGACGAGTTTTTCTTTCGAAGAAAACTCCGTATCAGCGATAGCTTCAGTATTTTTTTGTATAGCTGACCCGGAAGACGCGTATAATTCTTTTAAATTTGAATGTGAAAACTTGGCGCGCTGCGTGGCTCGTGTCGAGAATCGCGCAATCCGTCGATTGGCCGGGCAATTTTTATCGCGGAACTCTGAAAAGAGCTTCGCGTTTTAAAAGTAGGAAGAATCGGTGTGTCAAATAGAAGAGAAGAGTTCGCGCGGCTCGTCCAATCAGCTGTTCGACATTTCTCTCCGCGCGAAAGAGAGATATCCGGGTGTCGACTAACCGTTCGCGAAACATCGGACATCTGTCTATCCTCCTTTTCTTTTCGTACTGTGTTTTTTTTTCTCTCTCCGTTACCTCGTCGTTGTACGCGCTCTCGCGAAACCCCAGACAGGCGTAATTTTTCTTTTTCACGAATCCCGTGATCCAGCGGTGCAGAGCAGCACCGCGACGAAGTAGCGTAAACTACGTAGTGGGGGAAGGGGAGATAGTCAGCAGGCGCAAAGCGTGTACGTGTATTCCCCCCTTCACGAATCGCGTGAGTGTTGAGCTGAGCAAACATCTGTGTGTTGGTTCTTAGTTGGTCTCGAACGCTGCGTAGAGGCACTCAGCTGTGGCCTGAACTGTGACAGTATGTGACAGGAGATGTCCTGATCATAACAACAATTGGTCACGTAAATCGTCGTCGACACTCGTCGGTGTACGACGACTTTGTGCACCTGACGATTGACATTCGTGAACAAAGTCACGGGAGAAACGATCTCGCGGAACAAACATCGCGCGACAGGGGGGAAAAAAGAAAAATCTCGGTTATGGGAAATCGCTGGGATTACAATCGGGGTGATCGCGTCGAGTTCGCGACTCTCTGAAGAACGTTCCGAGTTTTTGTTTGACGCGAGGACCCCCTCTACGATCGGTGAACAACGAAACAAAAAAAAAAAGTCTAACAGTCTGTCTCGCGATTGCGAGACGTGACGATTTTCCATCGTCACGGTAAGCCAACACGAAGACAAATCCAACCGACGAGAGCAACAATGGGAAATTGTTTGAAAAGCAGCGGCGGTCAACAGGACAATGCTACGTTGCTGAGTAACAGTCCGGATTCGGCGGTGACGGGGGCATCCTCGCAGGAAACACTCGGACCTCCGCTATCGTACAATGTAATTTCTCCTTTTATTTATTTCTTTGCTTCTCGTTATTTCGATTGTACAACTTTCGATCGGGTTTTCCGTGTTTAGTGCAATTTATTCGTGTTCGCGTGTTCGTGCGTGAGAGTGTTTTTTTTTTTTACTATCTTAACGAATTATCCTCGTGTCCTTGCTTCGGAGCTAATTGCGATTAGTCATTCTACGACGCATTGTCTATTGCCACTCGCGTTTCAGCGATCTTATTAGATACACGCTTTGTTCATCCGTTTGAAACGAATCAAATTACGGGATTTCGTGATTCGCGATCTTTTTTTTCGTCCATAAAAAATCGTTGATTAATCAATTTCGACACCATTTTTTCGTTGTCAAGTCCCTATTCAATTCAAAATTGATATTTATCTAATTCCGTTGTTTTTTTCGCTGTTTTACCGATCCTAATCACGTTTCAAAATTTTTTTAAAAATCGCGTAATTTTTTTTTTTTTTTTTTTTCAAAAACGTTTTTTTGTTGTAGGAGGTCGTCGGAGCTTATTATCCAGCGGGCGCTAACAGAGGAAGATTTTTACAGTCCACCGAGTTGAGCGTAACGCACGGAATCGGCGTCATGGTTAGTCCCCGAAACATGATTGGCTCCGGAACCCTTAGCGAGGAGGAGCAACAGGTGAGAATCGCCAAACGCATAGGACTGATACAACATTTGCCGACGCGAGAATACGACGGTACGAAGAAAGGAGAATGCGTGATATGTATGATGGAATTGGCGATCGGAGAGGCGGTGCGCTATTTACCTTGTATGCACACTTATCACGCTGTGTGCATCGACGACTGGCTGTTGAGATCGTTGACCTGTCCTTCTTGCATGGAACCGGTGGATGCTGCGCTCATCAATTCTTATCATCCGACCACTTAATGCCTCGTCGACGATGCGACGATTATAACGCGGCAGACGCTCGATCATCGATACATTACCTGAGAGACAAATTTTTGTAAACATCCTGCCAACGATTTTTACGATGGTAAACGACGACCCGGATGTATCGCCCGATTTTTCGTTGTCCCACGAGCGCGAGGGGGCCTCGCGCCGATGGCGATATTATTCCGCGAACGAAACAAATAATTTAAAACATCGTGAAAGTTTCTTTGTTTCGAGAATTCCGAGAAAAAAAAAAACGACGAATTCAAAATCGATAGGATCGCGAAATTTAACTCATTCAATTTCGAGATCGTCTTCGAATATCGATGAGTTCGCTTCGTCCAGACGATAAATCGGGAGCTTTCACTTTGTTTTAAATATCGTTTCCGTAGCGATCGTTTCAGACTGAATTCGTGTATATAATGTTGAAGAAAAAATTTCGAATATTAGAGAGATTCGCACGAAATATTGTCGGCCTTTGTGCAGAACTCGTAGGTGAGAGAACCGGAATAGAAATCGCCAAATTTCGATGTATCACTCGAGCGAAACGGAGCTTTCGTCTCGGGTACACGCGGTTCCGTTGAGTGATTGGTCCTCTCTTTGCGAACAAACTGATTATACATTTGCGGATTAGATATAGCATCATCGGATCACGCGTACTTCTTACAATTGACACTCGAAAAAAAAAAAAAAAAAAAAAAAAAAAAAAAAAATCGAAATGTGTAAAAAATTATATTCTCACTTCACCGCGTAGCACACAGCTATTTAATGAATTGTGAAAATTCGATTCTTAAATTTCGTAAAGTCACGTGTGATTATTGAGAATCATTGAATTTATTATTCGTTTGTTTTATATTCAACGTTCTCGGCTGCGGGCGATCGGTCGAGCAGAGTCTCGAACTCGTGAGTAGTCTTTGTAGAGAAGATACGGCAACGATGTTATCGCTAAATAATTAGCTCAGCAAAGTTTTTTTTTTTTTTTTTTTTTTTTTTTTATAACGATTCACCGAGGCGTTTCCGATAATATGTTCAGTTTACATTTTTCCAAACGTACAATCGTCCGTACGATAAGTTCAATCGTTTGTTAAATATCGTCTTCGCGAGAGATGCTCATCGCGCTATTCTAACGAATGGAGGCGAATAATAAGCATCTTTAATCCGCTGTCTTTCGGTACTACGCGAACTCATGATTCACGATATGTACTTTTATTTTTTAATCGCGAAACGCAATTTCGTTAAAAGAATGAAAATGCTGTCGTGTTAATTTTTTTTTTTTTTGTATTTTTTTTTTTTTTTTTCGTAAATCGAAGCCCGACGCCGGATATTCGGAACACGTAGACGTTCCCACTAACAAGAATGCAGGGATAGGGCTTTGTGAATATCACGATAGAATCCGATTGAAAAAAAAAAAAAAAAAAAAAACACTGACGAATTTTTCTCTTAAATGGATTTATATATATATATATATATATATTCTAAACGAGACGACGCCGCGTACTATAGATTTTGTTGAAATAATAATTAGAGAATGTCGAGTATATATTGCATACATGTGTATCGACAGGATTTATATTATACATAATGATAGCGGACTGTGACGGTTATGCCGGATCGTTGAACGGCACGCGCGATTCTCGAACACCCTGCCGCCGAATGAATACACATATAAATATATTAACAATATTATATGACCCGCGATAAGTCGATACGATGATGCACGGTATATGAAAAAGGGGTCGTTACCATCCTACGAGGGGGATAAAGAAAAAAAAAAAAAAAAAAAAAAAAATCTATATATATTGCATACGGTGTAGAAATTTAAGCGAGTACCATTTTAACGCGTACGAAAGCTTGGCTATTACGATATTCGCTAGTTTAAGTTTTCGGTTCGAATGGGAAGTATGGAGCTGTGAAATAGTGATTTGTTGACGAAATATATTAAAAAAAATACACGAATAGGAGTTTAATACAAAATATAAACTATTTAGTAAAAAAAAAAAAAAAAAAAAAAAACATCGTACATTTTATTTACATCAACCTTTTTCCTCTTGTTACGCCGGGCATTGAATACTCGCGTATTCAATTATAGCCGCTTGTACTTATTTTCGTGGGGCTTCTAATATTGAGATTACCGTCGGGTATGTAGTACAGTCGTGTATCTATACCTATCGAACGAACGGTCCTCATTTTATCGTTTAATCTTGTTGTCTCGTGTCAGGTGACCTGTTGGGTCATATTTAAAGTCGGCGACGCCGCGTCTGAATAAACGGCGAGGTTGGTGCTTCCATCTTGCGGCGTCTTAGCTCACGAGATTCAAGCCGTTCTTACCGACTTGTACAAAGGAGATTTTCTCAAGAAGCGATCTCTCGTCTCGGGGAATATCTCTCAATTCAAGGCGAACTGCTTTGGCGTTCGGGACAGACATCGTTCGTTCTCTGTTCGATGTTAGTATGTAGCAGGGGGGGCATCCGTTGGAGGTTCGAGAGTAGTGTTGGAAAGAATACAAGATTCAGTGTCGTGCGGCTTTATTGCCTTATACGTCTGCTGAGCCCATTTCAAGCCCGAGAGCCGAGAGTTCGCGTATCGTAGACGTCGCGTAACGGATAAAATACCTTGATGTACAATAAGAAAACAGTTTCGACGTTGGAACGGCTCTAATTGTGAAATCGTCGTGACCCTTGGATGACAAAACCGTCATTTATAGCGAGACATTTCGGTTATTGTTGTTCATAAAAATATAACACATCGACGAAACGCGCATAAATTATTCGAAAGGACCGGAAAGGTGACAAAAAAAAACAAAAAAACATCGGAACATCGCTGCAAATCATTTTTGGATAGCGTAGAACGTTTCTGTTGCTTTGTTAGCGATCGTAGTGTGCAGTCTATTCGACTCTCCACCTTTCGGAGTCATCTTCACTGCAACAGGAACATTACGATATCTCACACTTCGAATATACCGCCCCCGTGTCTGGCAACGCTATGGCGGTCAAAGTTAACAAACTCTACTGGTCGAATGAATCTTCGAGAATGAAAAAAGAAAAGTCGCTATGCGTGGACGGATAGTTTCGTCGATTAATCGTACGCACTCACGCACTGTTTGTTCCGAATGATTATGAAATAACGTTAACGCGCGGGGGAAGCAATTAATATGTTTACTAATTTGCTGAGTGTGGCTTGGTTGACGAAACAAGAGAAAAATAAAAAATAAAAAATAAACCGATTGGTCGGCGAAACGCGGGGCGAGGCTAGTGGCAACTAGGGACATCTGAGACCGAAACGGAGTGGTGGCGAGAGAAGTAACAGCAGCAGCACGGTAGTTGGAAGCGAACGAGAGGACCCACAGTCGCTATGTAGGCGTCATCATGGTGTGTGGGATGAAGTGTTTTTGAGGGACGTGTTTGTTTTGAATCGATAAGACGTGGGGTTCCGTCTTCGTATTATTATGGTAATTGCCGTAACCGTATACCGTCGAAAGCGTTCATCAAGTTCGTTCGCAATGGGAATAAATAAAAGTATTAGTTTACGAGAACGAGACTCGTGGTGGTTCTGGTGATAAATAGAAGACCGAGAAGCAAAGAACGAATCGTGTGTGCGTGTTTTTTTTTTTCGTCTTTCTTTTTTATTCGTTAAACACACACGGCGGGACACGGACGTATGATGTCGGGTCCACGAACGGCGTCCATGCAGGTACTACATCGATTCGAATGGACCCGATCAACGAATTTATCGTCAGGAATCGTCGTAATGTGGTTATCGTTGTTACTATTTTCGAACTTTGCGAATGCGGATTTTGGTCTGCAAGGCGGTGGCAAGAATAACGTTCAGTGTCCAGTGGAATGTGCCTGCTTAGGTAACGTAGTGGATTGCAGTGGTTTGCAGCTCATCGGAGCACCCAGTGGCCTACCCCCATGGACCGAAACTTTGTAAGCTTTTTTTATCATTTTTTTCTTTTTCTAACGATCTTCATTACGCTAATTAACCTCAAAAAACACCTGAATAATCGATCGTTCGTAAGCCGATATACGAAACAATTGAAAACGCTCCGAAAAAAAAAGGATCGAAACTTTGTAAGCTTTTTTTATCATTTTTTCTTTTTTTAACGATCTTCATTACGCTAATTAACCTCAAAAAACACCTCAATAATCGATCGTTTGTAAGCTGATTGACGAAACAATTGAAAACGCTCCGGAAAAAAAAAACAAAAATTACGAAGTTTATTTATAGTATCATTAATTGAAGCTATTGGAGAAATCGAGGATACAGCAATGAGCAATTAGTATTCATAATTGAAGAGACTTAATGTATTTCCATTCGATTAATGACGTTCGATTCGATAGTCATACAGTTTTGTCAGTGTACCAGATGCCCTGCGATATTTGAGATGATAGGAGCGCAAGAGACACACGATATGACGTACCGTTGAGGATTGGCAGGATAGGCGGAACAATTTATCAATTACACCCATCAAAATTGTTTCAAATCCGATGCGCCATTGTCTATCACTCATGAATAAAACAGCTTGGGGAATATTTTTCATGCTACGTTGATATACGCTATCGAAAAAAATTAAGTACGCTGCAAATTTCAGCGAATCGCTGATCACCGTTGCATGAAAAATGAATTTTAAGCAATTTGCAGAGCTGCGGATAACCCTTTCGGGTCATCAATTATGGGAATATTGTTATAATAAAAAAATGAAAATGAATTTTCAATATCAATGTAAGAAAAACAAAATTCCTCATTTTTTCCGAAATTTTCATGTCAACATGAGAATTTTCAAAAAAATCGAAAATCGTATTTTAAAAAAATATCCAATGTGTTTTTCTGTTTAAATGTATCCCAAACGCGTAAATCGATCGAAAAGTTATTAATACTTTCGTTATCGATATTGTTGAAATTTTATTCGAATTTTCGGTGAAAATTGCATCGCGTATTTTCAGTCTCTATAATTCTACAGATACTTGAAAAACCCATAAAATTACAAATTCGCACATTGCTCCCTCATTAATTTCATTTACTCGCGAAGCTTTCTCTACGAGAAAAACAAAAAATTACGAAAGATGTTTTCTCACACTAGAAGAAATTATGCGAGTAAAAGAAATTAATAAGAAAACAATGTGAAAGTTTACAATTCTCATGATTTTTGATAATTTAAGTTAATTTGCAACAATCGGCAAAGTTTTAAATAATCTTATATAACTCGTTAAACGGAACAAAAAAGTCGTCGGAAGTCGTACATTGATAGCCTTTTACATCACCTTAAGTGAAAGAAAATTGCACATTATTATTTGCCGCGAAGTTATACGCCACCGCGCCTAAGAGGACTAATAAAAATTGATAGTATAATGGCGCTTATGTTAACATCGAAGAGTTTTGCTCCCGTTGCTTCGGAATCGTTTTGTTTCCCCTCCATCCGCAGCCGCATTCGTCGGCAAGGGTAGCCGCGTTCTGAAAAAGGGGAAGTGCAAGAATCCTTGTAAGGCCTTTTCTTTTCGCGTAAAAGGCAACAGTCTAATTACCATGTTGGGAGTTACAGACCCATATAAGAGCGATAAGCGTAAAAACAAGTAGCCGTCGACCGGTGCTGTACGCGAACGCGAACTGTTTGAAATACAGATGTCCTCCTTTGCCGCACCGAGATGCCTCTTGGGATTGCGGTTACCTTCTACCAAACAGCTATAACACATCGCGATTACTGTTCGCCAATCGCCCGTTTGATTTTTCTATCACATTTTTTTTCTTTTCTTTTCGCAGGGAACTTAAGGATAACAGTATAACGAATTTGCAATTCAATTCGTTGCTCCATTTAACGAGACTCAAGGAATTGTACGTTTCGCCATCATATATATATATTTTTTTTTTTTCTATTAAAAATTTATAAAAAAAAAATAATAAAAAATATATTTTCTCAATAATTTAAGGGACTTGAGTTCCAATAAACTCGGCGATAATTTCACTATCGCTTTGTCGGATCTCGCGGCGCTAAGAGGACTAAAAGCCAACAAAAATCAACTGACGAGGATACCGGATCTTTCATTCCTATCGAATTTAACACAATTAACTTTGTGAGTAATTTATATCGACGCTTCGGCGTTTTTTTTTTTTTGCTTTTTTATCAAAAAAAAAAAAACAAAAAAAAAAATCAATGGCTTATTATTTATAGATATAAGCCGTCGATTATCGTATTTCCTTATCTATTTCGCAGATCGCACAATACCATTGGCAGTATCAATGGAACAGCGCTGCTAAGTTTACCGGAATTGCAAACTCTCGATCTCAGCGGCAACAAGATAAGAATCTTGAAACGCGGATCGTTTCTCTCTCCGAATCGCTTGACGCACTTGTAAGTACGAAGTTCCGTCGTCGGCGTATCAAAAACTCTTATCGATATCTATAAAAAAAAAAAAAAAAAAAAAAAAAAAAAGATAAAAATCAATACAAATAACGACTAATATTTTCCAGAAACTTGAATATGAATGAAATGACGGAGATGGAAAACGGTTGTTTGGACAATTTAACATCGCTGAAGGAATTGCGATTGAATAAAAATGGTTTGACGCAACTGGTAAAAGAGGTTTTCACAAATCTCACGCAGCTTCGCGTACTGTAAGTAAAACAGTTTTCTTCGATCTCAATATCGCGGAAAAAATCTCCGAAAACGTGAATAAAGTATACAATGCGATTTTTTTTTTTCGCAGGGAAGTGAATAGAAACGAATTAAAGATGATACAAGGATTGAGTTTGAAGAGTCTAACGGGTCTCGAGGAGTTGCGATTGAAGCGGAATCACATAGATAGTCTCGAAGACGGAGCATTTTGGCCGCTAAAAAATTTGATAATTCTTCAACTCGATTTTAACATGTTAACCGTCGTTAAGAAGGGCGGATTGTTCGGACTCGATCGCCTGCAGAAACTCACATTGCCGCACAATCGTATCGCAACTATCGAGGCGCAGGCGTGGGATATCTGCAAAGAAATAACGGAACTGTGAGTTTTGTTTTATCAATAATAGCAAAAGTCTAATAATATCAAAACGAAGCGTATCGATGTACTAACGAAAAAAAAAAAAAAAAAAAATGTCTTATCAGCGATTTATCGAACAACAAATTGACGTCCATCGAACGAGGAACTTTTGAATTTCTCGGCAAATTGGAAAAGTTAAGAATGGATCACAACAGAATAACATACATCTCGGATGGTGCGTTCAACAATACGCCGAATCTTCAAGTATTGTGAGTAAAATCACATTTTTCAATCGTCTTATCGAAATAACGAGTTTATTAGTGTTTTATACATAAAAATTGAACTGAATTATCATTTTGCGTCATTATTACAGAGAATTAAACAACAACAAGATATCTTATATGGTGGAGGATATAACCGGCGCTTTCGTACCGCTGGCAAATCTTCTGAAACTCGGATTGGCGTCGAATCAGATAAAATCAGTGAATAAAAATGCTTTCGTAGGTTTATCGCGGCTTACGGAATTGGATATCGTCGGTAACAATATAACGAGTATTCAGGAGAACGCTTTTGCGTCGATGCCGAGTCTCGTTAAGTTAAAGATGAATACCGGTACGTTAAACGGATGAAAAACTCCGTTGTGATCCGCGAAATCGCTCCGCGCGTTCGTTTGTTCATCTAAAACATTTTCTCGTATCCCTCAGGAGCTCTCGTCTGCGATTGCGGTCTCCGATGGCTGAGCGTATGGCTGAGAAGTCATCGTAGCGCCGAAGCAAAAGCTCGCTGCGGATATCCTCACTGGTTGCACGGCATGTCGTTAACTCATCTCGATCACGCGAATTTCACTTGCGATGAGTTTCCAAAGCCTTTGATAATCGAAGGTCCGTCGAGTCAGATGAGTATACGAGGTGACAACGTTAGTCTCGCGTGTCGCGCAACTTCCACAGCCGACACGCCTCTCCAATTCACTTGGAAACACGAGAACGTTGAATTGCGCGATGTCGATCGGCAAACGGACACCGGAACTTCCGAGAATGGAATCACTAAAGCGTCGTCGATACTTCATCTGGTTAACGTGACTCACGGAAATGCCGGAAGATACCAATGTATGGTCGCCAATACGTACGGAACGACTTACTCGGCGAAAGCAAAAATCAGTGTTCTCGGTGAGTCGTTTTTTTTTTTTTTTTTTTTTTTTTTACACCGAAGAAAATTGCGTATTATTTTTTATCTATCGATTAATAACGTTTGATAACAATGTTTACTTTGGTTTCACAGTTTATCCGTCATTCACGAAAATACCTCACGATATACGGGTTACTGCCGGAAGCATAGCGCGTCTCGAGTGCTCAGCAGTCGGACAACCGTCGCCGCAAATCGCTTGGCAAAAAGACGGCGGAAATGATTTTCCGGCGGCGCGAGAGAGGCGAATGCATATGATGCCAACGGATCCGGTACTTCTGATTATCAATGTCAAGACTGCCGACAGTGGACTCTACTCGTGTACAGCGCAAAATATTGCCGGACTAATCGTTGCCAATGCCACACTTACGATTCTCGGTAAACTTCGATACTAACGAAATAACTTCTATTCTACGCGCGTTAAAGTTTCGAAATGTTGAATTTTTTAATGTTTCGTTTACCAGAACCGCCGTCTTTCGTTAAACCAATGGAAGACAAGGAAATTATGGTCGGCGGTTCGATAGTCTTGGAATGCATGGCGAGCGGTTCTCCGCGACCGAAGCTCTCGTGGCGCAAAAACGGCAGTCCGCTGCAAACAACCGAACGTCACTTCTTCACAGCCGAAGATCAGTTGTTTATAATCGTCAACACGATAGCCAGCGATGCCGGAAGTTACGAATGCGAGATGAGCAATTCGTTGGGAACGGTAGTCGATGCTTCGGAACTCACCATCAATCCCGGTAATCCATCGATCGGTTTTTCCGGGTGGTCACTGTCAGGGAAAACCTCGAAAATCTGGAAATATCAGCAATACAATATTCGTAAAAAAAAATTCGAAAAATCAAATCGAGAAAATTTTTTTTTTCGATTTTTCTAAACAAATAAAAAATCGGAAATCGCGTTTACAAATTCGTTACAAATATTGATAATCGAGTATCATATTCACCGTGAAAACTTTATCATGAAAAATTTTCGAAAAAATGTGAAGGAATTTTTTCAAATCAAATCGAGAAAAAAAAAATTTATCAAATTTTTATTTTTTTTTTCGATTTTTCAAAAACAAATAAAGAATCGGAGATCGCGTTTACAAATTCGTTATAAATATTGATAATCGAGTATTATATTCACCGTGAAAACTTTATCATGAAAAATTTTCGAAAAAATCAGAAAAATGTGAAGGAATTTTTTTTTTTTTCTTTTTTTCGATTGAGTGGCCACTCTGTTACTTTTTGTCTCGTATTGCCGATAAATTGTATTGATTAACATTGATTTAATATTATGCGTAGCGCCCTCGTCGATGGTAAACGATGACGATGTTCTCGGAGTTATCATAATAACGGTAGTCTGTTGCGCCGTTGGCACGTCGATAGTTTGGGTTGTAATAATATACCAGACGCGTAGGCGTTTGAATGCCGCGCACAACAAGAGCGGCCAACCACCATTGACTGCGATCGCAACAGCTGCAGATGGACAGACGCACTTATACCTCGACACGAGTTCGCAGCATAGTAAGGACAGCGGTACGGGCGACAGTACCAATCCCAGTAGCGATCAATTGCAATTATGTTTACCAGGTGCGTTGATACATCGTCTCGTCGACGTAACAATAATGAATATAAATCATTAATAAACGACCAATAAATCATTTTTTTACAGAGGAAACAGTTACGTGTACAACAAGTAATGACGAAGAGCTCTCAATACCCAACGGACAAGATCCGCTGCTGCGTTATACGAATCACGAGCGGCGTATCCCCGTCGACATGAAGGACGACGTGCCGTAAACCGATATATAAGAGAAAAAAAAAACACAAAAACCCAGTCGATGATATCCTTTTCTTCGCCGCAACACGGCGACGGAAAGACAGACGGAGAAAAAATAGTATTCAATGGAAAATTTTCGGTTTTGTTTGTCGAATAAACAATCCGAACGATGAAACAATTTAGCGGCCGACGGGTCTCGAGACCGCGAAGGAAGTAACGCCTGATTATCGGCCGCTCAGTATTAAAATGCATGCTACACAACGAGAAAACTACGAAACGGGAGGAGAGATATCGCGAGACAAATCCCAGAGAGAGAGACTTTCGCGTTTATTTCTGTCGGATTGTGAAAAATTGGGTACAGAACTCTCACGCTAAAGCCCCCCGATGAGTCTGTCGATCCGTTTTACTTTCGGCATTTCTATGATAAGAACGCGGCGTCGACGCTATACCTATATATACTAAATGGCTGTTACATACGTAGAGTTTTGACCCAATGGAATGACACTTTTCAAGGATATATAGAGGTAAAAAGGAGGTGTAAATAGTTTCTTTAAATTTACTATTAAACAACAAGAAAAAAAAAAAAAAAAACGTTTTTAAGGCCATATGTATGACGATGGAAAAGCGCGCGTGCAGCAATTTGCTTCGTTGCGACGGTACATTGAAAACCACACAAGAGCCGTATATATATATATACATACATAATAATTATATATATATATATATTAGACCAGTCTTTTGTGATAGATATTTATTGTAGAGATATCCCGACTCGGTAGTTATTTATAGTATTTTGTCGAAGATATGATTTTTATCGTTTTATCGATAACGATGAAAAAAAAAAAAAAAAAAAAAAAAAAAAAAAATCCCACAGATAGAGATAATGATTTTTTGGCGGCGTTAACGCGCTCGCCGTCTATATACTTCGTGGATTCGTCTTCCTTTTGAACTTTTTTTTTTTTTTTTTTTTTTTTTTTTTTTTTTTTTTCGTTTTCTCAATAACGATACATATTAAATTTTCATTACATTAATTTTTATTCAGTAACGATATATTGCTCAGTAGGCGTGGGTGTTATCGCACTCACTTTTAAGTATATAGACACGTCGTACGTGTATCGACACATACGCGTGCGCGAGATGAACCCGTTGCAGCGTTAAACATTTTTTTTTTTTTTTTTTTTCCTTAGTATTATATTTTACTATCGAGTTATTACGGCGCAATGCTATTTGCAATTTTGTTGACGGCTTTGTCGGCGATTCGTATCGTCGAAGAAGCAGATTTACGGTTATCTATTTTTTTTTTTTTTTTTTCTTTTTTTTTTTTGTAAATATATATTTTTGTTCCCCCGCCTCCCCGATCCCGTGATCTTCGCGATAACGATGAACAAAACACCGATTAGATCTTATTCGGACGTAATCGCGGACTCGGCACCGCGCTTCGTCGCAAAAAAAAAAAAAAAAAAAAGTTTATTCGTTATATTTCTGTGATTTTTTCATGTATCGTTATTTTAGTCATTCGATAAGTATATTAAAGAAAAAAATTACTGTCCCGTGATTATCCGCACTAATTCGATAAGGAATGCACTCGTTCGTACGACGAATTTAGAATGAAAAAAAAAAAAAAAAAAAAAGTTTAAATGAGCTTTTGATATAATTCGCGATACGCGAAAACCCGTGCCGAACAATGGCAAAAGCGGGTTTTTTCATTCGCAAAATAACTGTTATTATATTACAGCGAGAAAATTGCGAATTTTTAACTTCCTATATTGACGAAAAAAAAAAAAAAACTGTTGCCTTAAACGCGCAAAAAAGTTGCCTTTGAAACGATTCTAAACATGAAAGTTCAAGAGCCTTACTAGAGATATACTTATTTTTCTCACTGACGAAAAAAAAAAAAAAAAAAAAAAAAAAAAAAAAAAAAAATTAATGAAAAAACGATAATGGTAGTCGAAACGATCGCACCAAATAGAAACGCCTCGCGTTCGTAATTGAATTTATACCGTAATTGTTACGCGCTTCGCAATTTTTGATACATTATTATTAACATTGTTTTTTTTTTTTTTTTTTTTTTTTTTTAAATTCTTAAACATCGAGAAGCTCCGAAATATTAATAATGCGCAGTAAAGAAATTTTACCGTCGAACGTTGCATAGAGTTTCAAAGTATCATGACAAATTCTGTCCTCCAGGGTCGCACCCCTAATATTATTACGATATATATATATATATATAGATATATACTATAAACTTACGTGAGTTTCCAATGATCCCCCCCATCAGTGACGTTGCCGAACGGAAACGTCGATTCGTGAGCCTAAATATCCGATAGTCTGTGTCGAGTTTTCGTAATAATAAGTATTAATTGGGGTATCGCATGCGAACAAATTAAGACTGTTGTTGTATTCGTCACAATCTCGAAGACTATTAAAAAAAAAAAAAAAAAAAAAACGAAAAATCAAGACGCGGGATAAAAACATGTGAAACGCCATTGCGCGTCATTGCAGTTTGTTAACGTGCGATACACGTAAAAAAAAAAAAAAAAAAAAAAAAAAAAAAAAAAAAAAAAAAATTGAGGCGTCTGTTTGATTCAGTATTTTCCTTGTTGTTATATAAAATATTGTGTACAAATACAAGTAATCCATGAAATTATTGTGTTTTGTTAATTAGCAACGAAAATCCATTCCCCCCGCAGGACCGCCGCACAGTCGATGGTTTGTGAAAATTTAATTTTCATTTTTTGCACATAATTTCGTCTATAGTTTTTATTAAAGTTTATGTCGCACATCAACGATATACATTCGCTTTACAATTTCTCGATCTCATATACACGCGGATAATCGTGAGAATCGCTTTATCGGAGTTTTAATTTCGGCGGCTTATCTTCTCCTTTTATTTTAATTTTTAATACTCAATCGCTTCGCGTCGTCTACGGCAAGACAATTGTTTTATTAAAATAGCATTATAATAATAATAATAATAATAATAATATGATAAATAAATTCGTGATAAATTTGGCGCTCGCAGAATGCATCTCGTCAACTTAGTGCCGTTTTTTTCGTCATAGAAAACGATTGCACTTCGTAGTAAATCGATACAAATTGATATTTTGCGAAATGTTAATGGCGTCCAATTCTGTTTTTTTTTTTTTATAAATTCGTTTAAAATACGATTTCGCCGAAGAGTCCGAAATTCTCGTTTTCGAAAGTATATTTATGTTCGGAATTATTGAAATCGATCTTTAAAAGATTTTTTTTTTTTTTTGCGTTTTTAATTTATTGACATTTTTTGAAGCGTCAAATTATTGTAACTGTAGAAACTATGATAACACGCTATATATTACAGTCGTCAAGCGAATATCTACTTATCTTCTCGAGTATTACAATGTCGACGCGCCTCTCGTAACACCCAAAACACCTATTAATCCGAATGATTTTCTCTGATTATCGACGATTTCTCGAAATTTTCATTATCTAAAACGACTGCAGTTCACTGTAAAACAAAATTTGTTAAAAATTTAATGTATCGATACTGAAATTTTTTATGGATAAATTAGTAAATTAAATTTTATGTATAATTATGACGAAAAATTAATGTACAATACGCTAAAATCCGTAAAAATATTTTAAATTCAATTTTTTACTATAAAAGTCCTTTCAATCGAATAATTTACTTTAATTTCACGATAAAAGTACATTATTTTTTCATCACTATTGTCCACTAAATCTAATGCACCAGTTATTGCATAAAAATTTCTATTACATTAAATTCACTTTTTTTTTTTACAGTATTCAGTCGCCGTACTAATTTTTTTTTTTTTTTCAAATAATTTTCATACTTTTCGCTATCTACAGAATACATAATGTATAGAAAATAATGTCTAATTCGATAATAAACGTGCAGATACAGCGGGTTAAATATTTTCAAAAATATCCGCGAAAAATACATTTTCTTTATTACGATTCGTCGTATAGTAGTCAATTAATCAATTGTCGTTACTCGTTACGCTCGCGGAAAGCATTTATGCGTATAGTATTTACAAATTCGTATTTTCTGCACCACTAGACACAGAGGTAATCACAATCGTACGTTATAATATAATATTAGAGAATAATAGAGAGACGGAGCTTTTTGCATCGTTTTTTTTTTTTTTTTTTTTTTTTCATTTTTTTTTTATGGTTCCTTCTTCTCAGCTGAAGGGTTGCTGATTGCGGTTGTGCGTAACGTTCCGGCCGATTTGCACCGATGCAATTAAAAAAAAAAAAAAAAAAAAAAAAAAAAAAAAAAAAAAAAAAAAAAATCCTTCGAGTCCTATTAGGAAACAACACCGTTATCCTGCTACTCGTCTTCGACGAACAACCCGTTCGTTAATCGCTCCGAGTCACACGATCGTATCAACCGAACAACGCGTATCAATGCATTCGCACTTTCACTGAGTTATTATGTACATTTCATATATGGCTTTCGCGTCTCTGACGATATTAAGAGGATCCGTTAGCAATAAATAGAAAAAAGGGAACGAGCGATGAGGATCAGCGGATAAAATTATTCAGGAAAAAGGATAAACGGAAAAGCAATATAAGGAATTGGAAAAACGGGAATAAAAGAGAAAAAAAAAAAACTCAAACTTCGTCACGAAAAAAAAAAAAAAAAAAAAAAAAAAAAAAATACCAACGTCTGATAAAAATATCATTAAAAAATTCCCACGATTCGTAATACTTAGGATAGTCGTCAATGATATTTGAATAATCAGTCATAGTATTTCTTTTTCTACTGTGCGTAAATTATTTCGCAACGAGGGAGCAAATTACTTGATAAGAAAAAAAATACGGGAAAATTGCTTCTTATTATCGTCTGTTTACGTAGACGAGACGTGTAAATTCAGAGACCGGGAAAAACCGCACGTCGACGACCCGCACTCTTGTCTCGCGACAACGACTTTCGAAAAATAAGTTCATAGATCAGGCGATCCGTTTCGACGAGTGTTTTAAGAAAGAATTCGGATCGATCGATGAAACGCGTAATATAGATGCGGTTTCCTGTCGTCTGCCGGCCATCGGATCCTCCGCTCCAAAACGCGACGCGAAGTATTACAAGCGTCGGAAACGGGTGTTCGGAATCCTCTCATTGCTTTTAACGAGAATACTCTCTGTGATCTTCGGCTATAGAATTCAACTATCCTTTCGGAGATCCCATCGATTATCGTCAATCGTTATTCATATCCTTAAGCTCCGTGTAGGCGACGCGTTTCCGGTATAAGCTGCCGGTCGACGGACCCGATCTCCGACTGTTCGGCATCGTTGACGGTCCCGGAGCGTAATAATGCCGTCGCTTATACATCACCATTCTGTAAATAATCGAAAAAAAAGGATTAGAAAAAAATTAACAAAAAATCGGAATAACTATTATATTTACTGATCCGAGACGATTGAGATTTCGTCTCGTTAAGGTAGTTGGAGCGAAAATTCGCCTAAATTCGACGACATGAAGAGGGAATTGCAAACAATTCCAATTGCAATGGGAATTTTCAGATTTTTATCTATCGTTTGAATTTTTTTCTTTTTCTACACATTTTTTCCATATAAAAAAAAATTCAACTTAATTTTTTTTTAATGTAAAGATTCGTTCATTTTTCTGAACACGTATGAATTTTTTCAGATTTGGATTGGATTTGGATTTTTTTTTTTTTTTATCTTTGGTTCCAATTTTTTCTTTTTCTACACATTTTTTCCATATAAAAAAAAATTCAACTCAACTTTTTTTTTAATGAAAATGATTCGTTCATTTTTCTGAAGACGTATAAATTTTTTCAGATTTGGATTGGATTTGGATTTTTATTATTTTTTTTTTAATTGTTGGTTTTGAATTTTTTCTTTTTCTACATATTTTTTCCATATAAAAAAAAAATTCAAACCAAAGATAAAAATCTGAAAAAAATGCATACGTGTTCACAAAACTGAACGAATCATTTTCATAAAAAAAAAAACATTGAGTTACCGTAAATTTTTTTAACAATTTTTTTTTTCATCAATTTGTTAATAACATTTTGCAATTATTATTATGCAAAATTAATTTTTTCTGTGCCTTTAATATGCATAAATTTTTTCAGATTTTTATACTATCGAGAAGTGTTTGCAATTCCCTCTCTACTTCGTCGAATTTAGGCGAAATGAACACCAAGCGCTCCAACCTCCTTAACCACATAACTCGGGAGATCACAGAGCTCATTGAGATGTCTACCTACACTCCCCCTCTCTATCGTCTATATCTCATTTTCCCGATGTAAAATAACTCTAAAACACGAACGGCTGGCGGTCTTAACTAACAATTAATAAATCTGAGTCGCGCGCCTTGACACGCAATTTTCCACCTCCTCTACCGATATTAATAAAACGCTCACTGAAACGAAGAGTCGGATTCTCTGATTGTATGCGAAAAAACGACAAGAGAACGAGAAGAGAACGAGAGGAGTCTCGAGGAACGCAGAAGACAAGAACTGTGAGAAAACGAGAGGCTAATTGCACTCATTGATCCCACGTGACAATGGGTCACGTGCCCTTGGATCCGCGCGGAGATCTACGGCGCGAGAGATCTATACGCTTTCCGCAATCGCCGAAGAGCACTCGAAGTTTATTCCGGCGGTTTTACAAACGTTTTTTTAGACGAGTGCTGCTAAATCGTCGGTTCTTCGAAATCTTTGTGTCTCTCGAGAGAACAATCGAATACAGTCGTTCTATGTGTCGATCTATAAATCCCACGAGTTTACCACATGCGCCGCGGTGCGCTGTAGATCCCCGAGAAGAGATTAAAGAGCCGATGCGCGTCACGCAATGGCGAAGAAACGACGATACATGCATCATGCGGAGAGCTAAAAAAAATTTACGCGCGAATGAGACCTTTCCGGGAATATTTTTCTCGGTAGAAGTGGAAGATCTCTCGTAAGATTCAACGATTTCTCGAGGTTTTTCGCAGAATTTCGCGAGAAAAGAGTACCCATCGGTACACTTTCGCGCGACGACTTTAATCGGATCGATGTATTAACGGATTTGGAAAATTAATAAACATTTTGGATAGATGCCTTTCCACGGGGAAAAGAGGTATTATTCACGAAAAAAAATCACTAAATCCGTAACACACGTGTCCGGCATGCAGGTTAAAAAAAATATTCGGTACAAGTAGAAAATTTTTTTCATCGAAGAAAAATCATTTTTTTTAGGTTTTTTTTTTTTTTTTTTTTTTTTTTTTTTTTTTTTTATTGTAATCGAGTAACGTTCGTGATATTAGGGTTTCTCATGCTTAGGAAATCTGCAGATTTGCCTTCGAAGGAAAATCGAAGTGTTTCCGAAGTCGTCGTCCTCGAGATCCGTTTTGCAGCGTCGTTTCGCCAGTGAAGACGCCGTTCTCAGTTCTCATAGATAGAATAATGTGAGATAAAAATTCCAAACGAAAAGAATTCCGTGGAGTGCATTACAAATACAGTAGAACGGTGTTTAGTGGGAATAAAAAAAAAATATCAGCACGCAAAATCAAAGTTAGTATCATAACGCCCGACATACCAACGAGCCGCAAGAAAAAACGCCAATCAAACAATAAAAAAAGGTTTTTTTTTTTTTTTTTTTTTTTAAACGTATGCAATGTGTTCAAAATTTATTAATTTTCGCGTTATGCGGAAAGAAAAAAACGCCAATCAAACAACAGAAAGAGGTTTTTTTTTTTTTTTTTTTTTTTTTTTTTTTTACGTGTGCAATGTGTTCAGTTTATTAATTTACGCGTTATGCGGAATGCGTGAAAATACTTCATGTCAAATTATATATTTTTTTAAATAAAAAGTGAATGCAAGGATAACGTTATCACAGGTGCCGCGCGGCTTCTCGCTGAGTTGGTGGCCGCAGCGTCTCGATGTCCCAATTATTTTCTTGTTGTTACTTTTTGTTTATTTTTTTTTTATTTTTTTTTTTCTGTGGTTTCCTTCGTATCTCAAACTAAACTTTATATATTCTTATCACGGTATATCGTTTCTCGCACTTCACTGACTAGAAAAATCTATGTCCGTCACATTGAAGCCCCCAATCATCGTCTTTCAGCCCGAAATACAATTAACTATCGAAATCATCGCTTCACATGTTTTGTACAATATTTCCATAGTTCACTTGGATCGTTTTCTCGTCCTTGCAATACTATGTTAGTTATAGATATATATATATATATTATATACATATATCTTTTTATGTACACGCCTAACAGTTTCTATTTTAATAATTATTCTAATAGTCGACTAAACACGATTACCCGATCGACGGGTTTTCGCTTTCTATACTGATAATAATAACGTCAGCAAACTACGATACTCTGTGGAAGCATAATACGTTCTCCATCGTGGTTTCCTGTGAATAAGCAAAATTCAGCGGTTGTAGCAAAAAAAAAAAAAAAAAAAAAAAAAAAAAAAAAAAAAAAACAACAAAAATTAAATAAAAAAAAACAAAAATTCACGCGACCAGCGCGTTAGGAAGACCTGCGAGTATTCTAGTCGCGACCAGCGACACTTAGAAATCGCGTATTCTTACCGCTTCCGAGATTTTTCTTTCCGTCTATAAAAGTCCCTACAAATATCTCAACTACTCGTCGAAAAGTAGCGTTGAGGTAGTTAACGTTGGGAGGAATGTTCGAAGGTTGTAAACGATAAAACGATATTAAAAAACGACGAAATTAGATACTATAAACTAAAAACGAAGTAATCACGATTATAGCACAATTAGACGAGAGGAAGTTCGGTATTGGGATTGTATGCGAATCAACGAATGTAAACGGTGATCCGAATCCGACTCTATCGATACTGTAACCCCCCCTCTCCCTCTCTCTCCTTTGGCTTCATCACGATACTAATAAACAACAACGATTGGCTCTGTAAATGAATCTCCTAAGCGATGCCACAAGGACAGCTGGATATCTGCAACAGAGAAAAAAAAATTAAAAGTTGATTTAGGAGGCAATTGAAAATGTGATATACGATCGATTCGGATAAACTTTCTACTTTTACTTACCTCACCCGATGAATCCTGCAGCGAGAGATATAATTATCGCGATAAACCCGGTCATCATCTGTCCAGCGGTGGAAATTCCACTCGACTGCTGCACAGCAGCGGCTTCGACGAAATCCGTTTTCAAGAAATGATCCTCAGCGGCGAGCCGGTCGCCGTATTTGTGCAACAGATCCATAACGAGGCCATTCGACCATCCGAAACCGAGTTGCACTTCGTATTCGCCGCCTCCACCACCGCCTCCCGATAGCGTTGCGTCGTACTGTAGGAAATTATTGAATATAGAAGTCTTTCCGTGCGAAATTGACTCTCGAAAATTGTTTATCAATGAAAATAATACTAATCGCCGCTAAAAAAAAATATTGAAGAAAGAAGTCTTTCCGTACGAAATTAATTATCGAAAATTGTTTATCAATGAAAATAATACTAATCGCCGCAAAAAAAAAATTGAATAAAAAAGTTTTTCCGTACGAAATTAATTATCGGAAATTGTTTATCAATGAAAACAATACTAATCGCCGCTAAAAAAAATTGAATAAAAAAGTCTAAAAGTCGTTGTATAAAAGTCTTTCCGTACGAAATTAATTATCGAAAATTATTTATCACTGAAAACAATACTAATCGCCGCTAAAAAAAAATATTGAAGAAAGAAGTCTTTCCGTACGAAATTAATTCTCGAAAATTGTTTACCAATGAAAACAATAGTAATCGCCGCGATATAAGAATCGGAGAGATTCCTACCTTCTCATACATGCAGTGAGTCTCATTGAAGGCTTTGAAATTACTGCGAACCCATCGTTCGCTGATCTCGTAAGCGAATCTCTGCGCCCAAGCGTCGCCGGTATTGTCCAGCGACATGATAACGAAGTATTGAAGCGGTGGCCAAGCGTTGGGATAATCCCATTGTTCACCCGAATGCTCCAGAGTCGCCGGTATGCCACCGAGATGCATCATTATTTGATTATTTTCAAGATATTTCAGAACTCTCGTGACATAGTAATCGCGTTTCATCTCATCGTAACAGTTCGTCCAAAGCGGCACAACGTTTGTCGGGTAAAAGTAATCTCTTCCGATGTCGTTTAGGAGATCATAATCGAGCCACGCGCCGACTTCGTCGTGCCATAGAATAGCTTCGACTGCCTTTTGCCATTCGTCTGCTATCTTACGATAAAACGCCGCTTTCGTCGCGTTTCCCATTTTCTCGTTAAACTCCGCCAACAGTTCGGCGTTTTTGTATATTATGGCATTCAGATCGACCGGAATGATGTAACGGGTCTTCACATTTGTCAGATTTCCTGAAAAAAAGGGAAAAAATTGTCATAAACTGCTTTCAGCTTCGGTAGCTTTTCAGCGATTTTTCGTGTGATTTCGTGATTTTTAAAACCTTTTTTTTTTAATCAGAAAGATTCATTACGAACCTTTGTTCGTTCCGTCGTGAATGAACCATCGACTGGAAAAATCCCAACCAGATTCGGCGGCGGACTTTAGTTCCGTAAAGTAGTTGTCCTTCTCCTCGGCGGTGCGGAATTTCTGACTCGTCAGATAGTCCTCTCTGATTTTTTATTAAATTAAAAATGATTACAAACCAAAAAGTCAACTGCTGGCAGTGTTTACAAAAAATCGAAATTTCATTGAATTATTACGATTTTTTGTAGAAAAAAAGACTTTCAGATAATGAAATCAATTGAATTCTCGTCACCTGTAAGATTCGGGTCGCGGGCCGCTGGATTTCTCGAAGTATCTCGCCAGCGTGTAGTTGGCGCCATTTTTCTCGATTCTGACGGTACGATTCGTCATCCAAAAATCGAATTCTTTCTCTAGTAACCAAAGATTCTCCTCAAGCCATTTGTTGTCACCTGTTGCTTCCACGTAATCGTAGACCATTGGTATCAGCAATGGTGGATGTGATCTCATCTCGTAATAGACTCTTCCGCCGTTCGGTATGAAGCCAATTCTATCGACTACACTGACGAAATTCGACAGCATTCCGCGGACAGTCGTGTGCATCTCGGAGAGCAAAAGACCTTTGATGATCCAATAGGAATCCCAGTAATAGAATTCGCGAAAACGTCCACCCGGTACGATCACAGGATTCGGTACGTATATTATCGAGTAGAGTTCTTCGTGTCTTCTTACGTCGTCTTTCATCTTTCTTCCCAACATCTTCCATATATCGTTGAGATCGGATGCAAATTTACGCAATTCAAGATCTTTGATGTTTCGCAGAAATTTCGGCTCCTTTTTCCAATCGCTTGGTACCCAATCCTCGAATTCGGCACCCGCGGGTTCGAAGGTTTCATTTACGAAACTACCGATTTGCTCCTTCGACGGCATATTGTCGGTACTTTCCATGAATTTACGAAAAGCCGCCAATGTCTCGTTCGGCGGTCTTCTCATTTTCATGTCAACGAATGTCTTGGAATCCGGATATATGGAGGCCATTTGCACCGTGTGGAGCAACTCGCCGTGGCAGTAAACATTGCTGAAATTATTATTAACCGATCGTTGCTTTGCGATGTTTTTTTTTTTTTTTTTTTTTTTTTTTTAATAAAAAAATTTATTTTCCTTGACTAACCGCAATGTTATAGCTATTTTTCAAAGCATCGAGTAATAGTAACGATGTTTGTTAAAAAAAAAAATCTCACCGTCCTCTGATCTCTCGATTCGACACAAAAAAAAAAGCGGAATGATATCTAAACGTCCGGTTATTCTATACGATGCGCTCGAAGCTACCGATGTGCGGCAAACGCGGTAATAACGCTCGACGTTCTTAGCTGACGAAGTATCTCCACATATGCGTAAGTGCGGTATGAATGCACATATCGGAAGAATACGTTATGAGAGACATAGAGGACGTCGCGAATGGTTACGTAAAACTCGCAAGTAGTCTATGTCCGCTTGTCTACTACTACTACTACTACAACTGCAAAAATTAATGAGTGAACATCGTGTGGGAGAGCGTAAGTGAGGAACGCGTGATACTCGCGCACCTTACATTTTTCGTTTATACTTTCGATTGGAGGAAAAGCTGCGCTCCGCTAACGAAATAAATTACTTAATTACCGAAGGCCCGCGGGACACGAATTATTATTTGAGGAAAAAGCGCTAATGAACGCTATAAAAATTGTAATTAATGCTCTTCCGCATTCTTTCACTTTAAAAATTGTCAAAAATTAAAGTTAACGTTTCGGGGAATATCCTCTCACTTTAGGAGGATAATTCTTCACGATTCTCCTTGGCATTTCGTCTATTTCAATTTTTTTTCGTCGCTTCGGACTTATAGTCGCATTTTTTTCTTTGTCATCGTATTTTTTTTTTTTTTTTTAACGTATTTAACTTTTTTTTTTTAAACGTATTTAACGTTTTTTTTTTTACGTATTTAACTTTTTTTTTTAACGTATTTAACTTTTTTTTTTTTAAACGTATTCAACTTTTTTTTTTTTGAACGTATTTAAGGTTTTTTTTTTACGTATTGAACGTTTCAAAAAAAAAAAAAAAAACACGATGACAAAGACAAAAATGCGACTATAAGTCCGATGAAATATTCCATCGAGTTGGGAGATAATTTGGCCGTTTTAAACATTGTACACAGTAAGCACGTGTAGTAAACGTACGTAAGGAGAGGGCGGGCGAGAGGCAAGGGGCGTTTTAGCGCCTCGAGCGAATTCAATTAAACAGGTGACCTCGCGCGATATCCGAGGGTTACTTTCCATTTCTTGTCGAGACGTATTTTTCTCGTCGATTCTAACGACTGGAAGACCTTACTAGCTGACTGACTATCGTCGGTGTTTCCCGCATGTTTCCGGTAACGCCTACGCGTGGCTCGCGATTCGCGGCTTCTCGAGTGTCGCAAACTTTTATTTTAATTCTTATTATCGATATATAAAAAAAAAAAAAAAAAAAAAATTTGTAAAAAAAATGAAATTGTAACGATAAAGCGAAACGATTTAATTTCGTATCCCGAGTAAAGACTACGAGAGAACCTTGCGGACGGCAATGCCCGACGTCAGGCATTGACACGCGATAAAAATTCCGAAGTATAGCGTTCGTAAGAATTCACGTTTCTCAATGAATATCCCAACGTGTAATATCGAGACTGTCGCCACGGGAAATTGAAATTTCAAACATTATTTTGTGGATCGCGTGTACAACAATACGCTGATAGGTGAGGTATTCGAGACAAAGTCTAATGTCATTTTGGCGCCGCGGGTTTTAACGAAGTCGTTAACTTGCGACTGCCACGGTTAACGACGTGTCAAGTGACCGAGAAATCCAGACGCAGACCAGTCTTGTTAAGATACAGCGCGTTATCTTCGAGTTAATCCTTCGACACGACGTTCGCATTTTACTCGCGTATCGAGAAACCGATTTTTTTCACCCGAAGTTACTTTATTCGCGATATGTTGCTATCTAATATTTTCGTATTTCGCACAACACGAAACGGAGATTTTTGTTTCTCGAATTCTTCAAATTTTCAAAGAAGTCGAGAAATCCGAGTTACGAGATTTGGGAATCGCGCCAGAGGCGAGTCTCTTCCAAAATTTCCGAACGCATAAGGACGATAATCATCAACGCCGGGGGCCAAAATTTGTCAAAGACATTACTGTGCGTTCGCTAATTTTGTCGTTCGGGAAATTGCGCGTCTCTTTTTTTTTTTTTTTTTTTAACTTTATAACGCGCGTTCATCGGCCGATAATTATTTGCTCTACTATTAGAATCGGCATTCAAGGAATTTTATAGATCGAAGAGTCCGACTGCAATAAAATCGATAATAAAAATAATTAAATTTTTAAAGATCGAAAAAAATCGATAATAAAAATAATTAAATTTTTAAAGATCGAAAAAAATCGATAATAAAAATAATTCAATTTTTAAAGATCGAAAAAAATCGATAATAAAAATAATTGGATTTTTAAAGATCGAAAAAAATCGATAAAAATCAAATTCAAATGATAATAATAATAATATATAAATATCAATTTTTTTTATGAAAAAAAAAAAAAAAAAAAAAAAAAAAATAGGCGATCCACGTGCACCACGTACAATGTTAAGGTCACTTCACGCACGTTACTCGTCTCTGTTTCCATATATGAGAAGTTCTTGTGAAACGCATTAATTTAAACCATCGTTTGCGCGCCGTGTGCTGTTGCCGCGATTATGTCGTCCGGCTTCTCGCGTCTGTATTCTCAACTCAGAGAATTTCAATGTTAAGGTTCCGCACGCGATAAACCCGTATTTCACGAATCACGAGCGTCGAAGCGTTAATCATCGTTTCATAGAATTATAGTTTTTCGATATAAAAAAAAGTAAATCTTATAGAAACACTGCGAATTTTCTTTAACCGCAATATGAAATCCAAGAATCACGAAAAATGCGGCGCGGAGTCATCAGAATGATAGATTTTCGATAAAAAAAACACATCTATATCCTCCTGAAATGCTGGAAGTTTAGTTTCCTTCGATCGCAACATCGAATGATATTCTACCGACGCGAGTTTATCGAATGATAGATGGATTTCGGCTCGCGAATGATTGAAATGTTTCGAATGAGTGACGAAAGTTTAAACGATATTTCGAGTCATGAAACCGTCGACGCTTCGAGGAACGGAATGATTTGTTTGTCAAAAACCCGCGGAGGACGAACGTCACGAGTCTCGGAGACTGTGAGCCGTCGTTCGTCGAAGATGATACGCGGAGTCGCGGCACGAGGGGTTATCCTTGGAACGATTCCCAGTCGCCACACCCGCGTGAGCGACTTCTCTCCCCCCGTCTTCGGCATCTGTTCGTCTCCGTTCTCATAATAGTTCATTTATACTATGTAGACGACGATGATTTACGTTTTGTTTTTAGATACCCGCGATTCGGCGTGGGAGTCGGCGCGGATCTTCGGCGAGTATAAGTCTCATCGTCGTTCGCGACGACTCGTGACAACAATGCCACGCGTCACACGGGTTACTCGCACGAGAGAAGAAGAAGAAGAAGAAGAAGAAGAAGAAAAAAAAAGAAAAGAAAAGAGAGAGAAAAACTGAGGATACATTGACGATAAAAATAATATGTGATTACCGGTGTGAGGAACGGGGTATGTAGAATAAGAAATACATAGCGATTTTCCCGGTTTCTTACATCATAATCACAATTCTTTGATCTTCGCTAACGATGAGCGACCAGAGGATGAGAGATTTTTTTTTTATTTTATTTTAAAACATTACAGATGCTGTGGGAAGTTGGAAAATTGTATCGAATGCATGTCGAGCTAATTGAACTCATTGAGAAGTGTGTATCGGTAGATTTTCACTCAAAAATGAAAATTCGAGAAAATTTCGGATACTTCGCAATAAGATAAAAATTTGAAAAAAAAAAAAAAAAAATCAATCATAGGTACTAAGAAGATTAATTTTGCGTAATAATAATGCAAAACATTATTAACAAAATTAGTAAAAAAAAAATAATTTTTTGAATACCTAACAATTTTTTCTAATTTTCGAAATAATTTTTTTTTTTTTTTTCATGAATCGTCGCGAAGTTTCCGGATAATTGATCGAAAATATTCACAAAGATTAACTAAATATTTTTGGAAAAACACAATTTTCGAAAAATAGAGAAAATTCATTTGCATACAGAAAAATGAACGATTCAACTTCTGCTAAAAAAAAAAATTTCGTTTATCGAATTATTTGTTAAACAATTTTTTTAACTATTTTGTTAATAATATTTTTCTATTATTATTATGAAAAATCAACGTTCTTAGCGCCTTTTGCATGTTTAATTTTTTTTTTTTTTTTTTTTATCGCATTCGGAAATATCTGTAATTCTTCTCCGAATTTCGCTTTTGGCTGGAAATGCAACGATACACCGTCGTTAATTGTTTGCAATCGATTGTTCTTTGTATCGTTTCGAAACCCTTTCTTTCTATCAACTATTCGGCAATCGTTCATTGTATCTCCACTTACCTCGGACACGGCGGTGGACGTCCGGCCGGACTGACCGATTCATCGCCAGCAGCGTAAACGAACGTTTGCTGAAACGTGAGCCATGCAATTGCGGCCCAAACTAAAACAGCGGGTGTTGATCTTCTCCTCGTATTCGCCATTTCTCTCGGTACGTAATATATCCCTTTGGTTTCAACCACTTATGCAAATATTTTCTCGTTCTAATATATGCTAAAAGGATATATTACACGATATATCACACTTTTAACGATCGATCCTCTGACACCAATCAATAAATAACTTCTCTCTCTCTCTCTCTCTCCCTCTTTTCTTTTTTTCTTTAAAGATTTTTCCTCCGGTTGAGATTTACTCTAAAAATGATTCTTATCGACTTTTTTCTTTCACACGATTCGTCATCGAGTATTATTATCGACTAATCTCTTCGTATTGTTTCTTCCGTTGAAAAAAAAAAAAACTCGCAAAGTTTTTTTTTTTTTTTTTTTTTTTTTTTTTTTTTTTTTTTTTTTCGGTTCCTCGTATTATCACTTGAAACACTTTTCCGGTTTATCGAGATTTTGCGTGAATCTCGAAATTTCACGAATTATCGCGCTCAGCGCTCTTTCCAATTGGGGAATTATGCGTGACGACGATGAATAACGACTTTTTAATGACAATGAGAGAGAGAGATTTTGATTTTTGGATGTGTTTTCTCGATAATGTTTTTTTTTTTTTTTTTTTTTTTTTTTTTTATGGGTGATTCTGGTAATTTTTTTTATTCAGCGTGATGCTTACTCTTTGGTGATTGATTTTGGTAGCGGTCCCACGGTTTTGCGCAATCTGCGCGGTGGTTTCAGCTCCAACAGTAAAGCCTCATCATCGCTGTAAGCAGACAAAAAAAAAAAAAAAATCGTAAATTAAGTTATTTCGCGAATTTAATGATTTAATGAATATTTTAATTGCTCCGAAACGCTTTTATCGCCGCCGGATTCATCGGTTCAATGACTCTTTTTTATTATTTTCGTATTTCGATAAAACGAACGTAACTATTATCGCTTTATTGCTTTATATCGCTCCGTAACGACGATATTTTACCTGTCGTCGCGTAATTATGCTTCGCATGCGCGTAATAAATAAATGAATAAAATGCCGAAGCGCTATCGGGGAGTCCACGTGCGCTCTCGTGCTTTCACTCGCGACTCTTGGCACGTGTACCGGGGATCTCACATGATGCAGAGAACTCGGACTGCAATTTGATGCATCAGCAGATTATTCGACGCGGTCGTCGCCGTCTCTCGAAATACCTTCTCGCAATTACAGCATACAGATTTACAGAGCGACTGTATATAATAATATAGCCGAGCGATAGTCGAGTTTTATATTTTTTTTTATTTTATTTAATTTTTTTTTTTTTTTTTTTTTTTTTTTTTTTTTCGTTTTTTTATAACCCTCGGCGATACATGTTTACGGACCACTACGCCCACTGCAAAAACTCGTATGCATCGATTACATTACCATACTTCTCAGTCAACTATTGTATCGGGTCTCAGCGTAGACTGGTCCTTTGCCTTATCTTATATTTTATTCCGCGTCAACGAGTCCCTCGCATTGCGATATATCGTCGCGTGCAATGCGCTACTCGACGACCGTGAAATCAATTAAGGATTTTCGTACTAATGGTAACGGTTTGGCGTATTAATGCTTTCAATTTCATTAAAAAAAAAAAAAAAAAAAAAATCGCGATGTTTATATCGTAGCAACGATTTTCTTAATTTGGTAATTTTTACGATGAATTAATTATTTTTGGACGACGATGAAATGATCGAAATCAAAGCTCGAAATTTGGCGTATTAATGCTTTTAATTTCATAAAAAAAAAAAAAAAAATCGCGATGTTTATATCGTAACAACGATTTTCTTAATTTGGTAATTTTTACGATGAATTAATTATTTTTGGACGACGATGAAATGATCGAAGTCAAAGCTCGAAATTTATGAAATTTACTTTGCCGTTGAGTCGGGGAAACAAACGGAGTGACGCGATGATTTATGTAGCGCAACGGAGATGTGCATAAACCGCGGAAAGACGTTTGAAGACGTCGAGTGGAACGATTTTACGGTCGAATTAGTTGGCTTTGCGGTGAGTAAGACGATCGCTTTCGTATACATCGCGATTTTAATCGTCTTGAAATCGAAAATGAAATATTGCGAGATGAAGTATCGGAGGGATAGCAATGAAGAATTCCTGTCGAATAACAGGAATTTCAATTAATTTCTAACGCGCAAAGGTTGGAGGCGTAACCACGATATTTCGATAGATTTTTTTTTTTTTTTTTTTTTTTTTTTTTTTTTTTTTTTTCATGTTACGATTATATTCCACAAGAATTTTCCTCGTCCGTCAATATTCAAATATATATCGATCGTATAAAAAAAAAAAAAAAAAAAAAAAAAAAAAAAAAATGAGTTGTAACTGATAGGACAGTGATTAACATAGCCGCGTCGATTAGTGAGGAAAAACTATGTGAAAACTAAGAGAAACTTTCCTGAAACGTGCCACGGACATTGCACGACAACTTTTCATTTTAGGCTTTTGGCTTGAATTTCTCTAATCGACGCCAACTCGCGACACAGACGCGGTATCAGTCTGCGATACATTTTTTTTTCACGAATTTTATGATCCATGAAATTACACATGGATCTCCGCGTTACGATCAACCGAAACGCTGCGTTTGACGGTTCGTAACGCGATCCCGAAAATTCAAAGGCAAAACAAACGTTAGCGATACATTTATTTGCTGCAGCGAAGAAATCGTCGTCGGCCTGTGTCGGCGACAGGAAAGCAAAGAAGAAAGAACGACACAAATGCACAATACGCGGGACATGTGCAGTCGTGTATACAAGTCAAAAGGAACGATTGAGTTCTATTCTCGTCTCTTTCAATCGAGAGAATCTTTGAGCGGTTGACCCGACGGTAGCCGCTCTAAAATAACACTCTCGTGCGCTTTCAAATGCAACAACACTTGCGTACCTCGTCAAGCGCGCAAACGCGTGTCTGTACCCTCGCGTTATCATCGAATCGACTATCTACGCATATATAATCCACGGGGCCTTTGTACAATTTTCTACAAAATTTATAGATCATTTATCAACGATCTATCGAGTATTGAATACCTATACACGTTCGATTGCTGATTAATCAGATCCGCATAACAGACGAGAAGCGGCGGAAGAGGCGCGGCACTTTACCGACGTTTGCAAGAATACGCGGTATTGAAAAAAAAAAAAAAAAAAACACTCCCGAACAAATTCCATTCGATATTACGGTATCCCGATCGATTTTGCGCCGACATTACGACTGAATGTAACGAGAATGATTTTTTTTTTTTTTTTTTTTTAATATTACGAAAGAACGATGACGCGATGTTTTTAAATGCGAACGAAAGTGGAAAAAATAATTTTACGAGCCGTTATAAATTTTCGAAACGAACGACGAAAAAAACTATACCTTGTCGGCGACGATATTAATTCGTATAGATACCTGCGAAATGCTCCGATCGCTCGGTTATTTCGCGATTGCCTTCCTAAGTCTTGCGACGCAGTTTACGTGTGCGAAGGAGGTATAGAATTTAAAAAAAAATCGTGTAAAAAGTGGTGCGTTAATTACAAAGAGCGCGTTGTGTTAACGCGCTCGGTTCTGATCCGCGACTGACTCGATCGGCGAAACAAAACTTCGGCAGCGTGAGAGGTAGCGGCAGCGGCGGTGTGGAAGTCGAGAGCTCGCGAAGCACGAGGGGGGAGGCAACGGACAGCGGGCACAACCTCCTCGGTATCTTTTTAGCGAGTAAGGAACCGTCTCTCGTATAAACGCGAATAATGACGTAGGTAAATTACGAAAGAGCGGGGGTGCTACGCTTTTGTGCGGTTCGTCAAACGCCTCGCGGAACTCGATCGCGGAACGAGTAGAAAAAAAAAAAAAAAAAAATGGAAAAACGAAAAAAATAAATATGTTACAAAAATAAAATGAATGTGAGAATGAAAAAAAAAGTCACCTCGTGACGAAAAAAAAATGAGGTCACACTGTTGCCGAGGAAAGCGCCCGATGACTATCCGCGTTTACAACTGTGATGTGCGATCGCGATGTATTTTTTTTTTTTTTTTTTTTTTTTTTTTTTTACGCACGTCGAAGTAAAACGAATAGAGAAATTTATAGGAATTTGGCAAGCAGCGTGAGCGCTAAGTTAGTGATCACTGACTCGCCGCTACAACTCACGCGCGCTTTAAATGTGCGTGGAGCGCGAGGCACGATGACGTAGCGAGTGGCGAGCCTCCGTCGGACGACCACGCGATTGGACGAGCCGCACGTTCACCGGTTTGCTCGTTTTATTTTTTATCTTTCTCGTCGTCTCTCGCATTATATTTGTGTGCGTGTATTACGAGGGTAAATATGTGTGTATACCACGAGACGGCATCGATATGCTATGTATACAGATATAGGTTATGTGTTCCACGAACACACGGATATCGAAGACGGGATCGGTGAGAGGAATAAAGAACGAGATATCGGATGAGGTGTTGGAAAGCTGATGATAGACTCTCGTTAAACTACTCAATCTCTTACCGGAACTACTTACTGCAATCTTAAGAGGATTCTGCGCGTCTCTGAGAATCTATATACTTCGGATTTCGATGTATTTTAATCGATGTATTTTTGTTATCGTGCAAATTACGATTATTCAACATTATTTAATGAAAATTAACACAAAAAAAATGTGAATCTTCTAAAACAAAAAAATTTTCGTTGATTTTATAATTATTTTTTTTTACATTGTCGACTCGAGTTGTTTTGAAGAAAATCTTCCATTTTTTAGATTCGTCGTTTTAGTTTTTTTTTTTTTTTTTTTTTTTTCAAAAACGTGTAATTTCCATAATTTTTACATCGATATTTCGCCTTAATAGACATCGGACTTCCAGTCTGACATTTCGATTTTGTTAAAAAAAAAAAAAAAAAAAAAAAAAAATCGATTTTAACAAAGTTTCGCAACGATGAAGACACGGGGTTTCCCCGTCCCATTAGTGGCGTTAAAGAAGTGAAAACGTATGTGTGATGTTGTGTTTTTGATTTACGAACGTATAATTATTATTGTAAAAAATACCGTAGAGGAGTTATGTTGGAAAATCATCATTATTATAAGGAGAGTACAGTGCCCTATGGATGACCTTGGGATCGAGAAGGGCATTCAGCCTCGTGGAATCACCAACCAAATTGATGCGTAATCTCTCGACGGTCATAGATGGCATTGACCCGTCTTGTTGATCGCTCTATTTAACACCTCGAAAACGCTCGCTACGATAAACCCTTTCCAATTTGCTTGTTACTAAGTTATTTATACTCTACTGTGCCGAAACTGGTTTCATCAAGAATCGTCAGACTTTAGTTCGAAAATATTCGTTAAATTCGCGAAATTAATTTTAATATTCAGCAGCAATACCGGTTTCGCTTGTTATGCAATGTTTTTCGAATGGTAAAAATGGCAAAAAAAAAAAAATTGAAGACCTGATATTGTTTTCGCCTTCGACGCCTTTATTTCTATCAAATATCGAATTTCGCGGAAAGTATCTAACTGATTTGGAATCAGGAAAAAAAATGCTTAGGAGATCGTCGCGAACTATGATCGACAGAAAAATGTTATTTTGATCATTTTATGCATTTTAAAACGGCAAAATTTCCGTCCGTTATTGGATTTTCGATAAAATGAAGATACCTAACGTATTCAAAGGAAAAATAGTCACATAGTAAATCTGATTGAGAAATTGTCAAATCATTTTTTTTTTGTTAAAAAATCATGAAAATCGGGAAAATTGTATTATAAAGGGTCATTTTCATGGAAATTTTTTCGCGTAAAAATTGGAGATTTTTTTTTTCATTCCATATTCACGTATTTTTCTGACCTTCAAACGAATTCGATAGCAATTTTGGACTGTAGCCAAAGCAGACTTTCGCAGTCGAAAAAAAAAAAAAAAAAAAAAAAAAATGTCTGAAACAATTTTTTTTTTCTTTTGTCAACATTCTTTGATGATTATACGTTGGCGTGGATACACGCACGTGTTTCTCAAAGTAGACCGCCAGCGCCACGGTTCACTGAGAATAGAAGAAAACTTATTCATTTCAAGATCACGATGTATAAAGGGCTTCTCGCGGTGACGGCATAAATAATCATAATATGAATAATGTTCTCTGTCCAACATTACTCTGTCGCAACAATACTTTTTTTTTTTTCTCTATTCACAAGTGTCCTATCCAATTCCGCAATAATAATGCGATTGACCTCTTTCTCGATACCGTCCTATGGATATCGAAATAATAACGACCTTAACTGATCGTACGGTGCGTTCGATTGAAAATACGCAATTTCGTACATTGGGTGAAAAAAAAAAAGTTTTATTAGCAATTGTAATTCGCTATCCGAATAAACAAATCTTTGTTACAAATCGGATGTTGAAGGACCTTTTCGGATGATCGATTAATACATCGAGAAAAAAAAACCGCCATTGATACAATAATACGGTCGGGTGAATAGGGTCAACGGTACATTTTATAGGATTAATTTTATCTCAAATTCTTACAATTTTTTATGCAAATGAATAAAAATCAACGCTTATATAAACATTTGTATAAAATTGTAAGCATTAGAAATAAAGTTGAAATTAAAAAACGTGCCGTTCAGACGATTCAACAGGTCGTTTTCTTGAATCTCCGCGAGAAACGCGCGGAAAACCTCATTTCCCATACCACAGTAAAGAAAAAAAAGAAAAAAAAATATATCGCAGAAAATGGCGCCCAATTTTCGATATATTCAAAGAAAAGTGCAGGGAAACCGGCGTTTTCATTGCAGTTTTTCGGGGCGTATAGTGAAAAGTGAGGTTATAATTTTCCATCCCACGGAACGAAAAGTAAATAATCGCGAACTGCGCATGCGCGAACCTACTATTCAGAATTCTCAAGAAATCAGCCACTTTAACTAATGCAAAATTGTAACGAAAAGCGCCGTTTCCATGAAACGATTTACGAAAAATGCTTTTTTCTGTACAGATAATCAACCGATTTGAATTTTCCATTGCAAACGACATTAACCGTATGCCACAGAATCACTGTATGCAATTCTGTTAAGTAATTTTCATCTGTTTTTGCAAACATACCGAACAACGATATCTCTCGTCTCCGTGAAACGCATAACTTCCGTCTTTTTGGGTAACCGGGTAATTGGGGGTTAAAAATTTAAATCCCTATAACGGCCATTTTTTATGCCGCAAACTCACGCTACATGAGAAACTAAACATCGAATATAATCCGTAACGAAAAACTTCGCGACACCTGAATCGCGGGGGCGTTAAAAAAAAGGGGTAATACATCGACAGGAACAGTATACGGATATAAGTTAACGTTTCATAGTGAGTAGTTAGACGCGGACTCGCGTGATGTTGCAGAATACTGTCATCTTGGAATTCCCTACAATACATCGCTCTAAGTGAACACATCGCGGTACAAATTGTTCTTTTTGCCGGCTTTGCAACGATTAAACGTGCGGCGACTCTCGAACAGTCTCTGTAATCAGACGTTTCTTATCTATTCGTGCGATCGTGGGATAGAGAGAAGGGATACATATTATTTTTCATCGTCGCACTCAGCCGCGTAAACTAATATTTGTACGAGAAACGGCACCAACGTGTTGCTGCTGGCGTATAGTTTGATATACGATCGCGAAATATGTCGATTTATACAGACTGACGAAATATTTGATGAGGATTATTTTTTTTTTTTTTTATCATTTACCAGGAAATGGATGATGCAACGTGGGAAGAGAGAATTGAATGATATACAGTGCTGGACAGAGCTAAAGAGATCGTCAGAGTTCTATACACGTTTAACCTAAAAATCGTATTCGCTAATCGTGTACAGCGGATCCGCGTTGTCTTATTTTTCTAAGCAATTATAGCTGTTCCTCTGTATCATTAGCGATAGCAAAGTGGTGTTTAACCGAATTCGAGAGATTTCTTCGACGAGCCATTGCCGAGGCTAACAGAAAAAAGAAACTAAACGTAAACGTAATTCACAGCGGAGATTGTATAACGGATAGAAATAACTATGATATTATTGCGAGAGTCCGAGTAAATGCTTTTTTTTTTTTTTTTTTTTTTTTTTTACTGGTCGATGAAATAGTATTGAAACAGTTCGCATTATATGGCATATATATCGAAGCGAAATCGTACATCTCCGCGTATGCGACTGTTAAGGATGTGTAAGTGAACAGATGTTTTAAATTTTCTGCACGTCTCTGCATCATTGTTTAAGCGGTGTAAAACGGAATGAGTGATGGTAATACGTCGATAATAATTGCTTCGAGACCTCGATTTTGACAAAAGTGACGTTACTGAGACGCACGACTCTTCGTCATCATTAATTGTCATGTTGATTATTCTTGAGAGTATAGAAAAGCGGGAATAGCGTAGACACCGCAAAAAGATCCTAAGAAATCGTCTCCAAAGAGTAAACGGCTAACCTTGTGCATTTCTTATATGGAAAAAAATATATATCGCGAAATATATCTATGATATACGTAATATAATTTTAGCGAAAAATTGTATATTACGGATATATTTTTGGAAAATATGATCGACCAAATTTGTAAGTAATTATTATTATTAATATATAAATCATATGAAATCGCGAAATTTCATACATTTATGACATATTTTTTGCATTTTTTTTTTCTGTGTGGCGTCAATGGGGGAAATTTATTATTTTTATAATTATAGTAATCGAATTGAAAAAACTTGCATTATAGATACGTCGATGGTTCCTGTTGCAATGTACGTAAAAATTAAACACTCTGCATTACGGATTATCAACGTTATATCGTAAAGAATCATTGGGAATATCCATAAAAATCACGATGAAAATCAAGAAATTCGATGAAATAGTCATTTTTAACAAAAAATAATAATAATAACGAAAGTGCTGATTTTAACAATAATAATCATATATATAGAATTTAACGAATTTCTTGATCTCGATCGTTATTTAGATAAATGGTCTCAATTATTTCAGTTACAAAAAAAAATCGTGAAAATGATCATTTTTAACGAATTTAATGATTTATGGAACTTAATGGTGATTTTTATGGATATTCCGATTTATTTAAACTTCAAAATTGCTAAATGTCGTTTAACAATATAATATTGATAGTCTCTAAGGCAGAGAACCTCTTTTATTTTTACGTACATTGTAACAGGAACCGTTGATTTTTTTCGTAACGTCAGTGTCTCCAGCTGAATTACTAATAGTAATTGTAAAAATAATTAATTTCGCCTATCGAGGGGTTTTTTTTTAACATTAAGGAAAAAAGTGAAACACTCCTTACGCGCCGCAAATGATCAACTTGCGATGGTCATAGCCCGGCGCGATGTTTTTTTGCGGTCCATAAATCGCTACATTTTTAACACCGGACTGAAAAAAAGGAGTGTTAGGCATCTGACTTTGAACTAAAGTCATTGATTGGTTATGTGTGCTCCTGTAGCGTCTATAGTGTTGGGAAAATCCCACCATATCCACCGATCAATCGTGCTAAATTCTTCCTCAAGTAATCTTAGCCCGGTTCGTGAATTAATGCAGTCATCCGTATCGTGGGGCATGAGGATTGGAACACATCAACACGATTTTTCGAACAGACGTACTATATACGAATCTTATATCATATCAGCCGTATTTCGGTATGACACGCGACATATTTGAATTAACGTGATTGAGTACTTTTATCAAAGGAATTTCGTATAAAAAAAACAAAAATTAAAATTTATCCAAATTTGCAAAATTCCTGATGAACGATTTGATAATTGACAACGAACATATAATCATTTTAATTTACGCTAAAGTTTCGGGAAGTCCTGGTGAATGCGTATATTCACCGTTTCCAACAACAGCAGAATGACTTCTTTTTTTTTCAGCCATTTTTTTGATCAATTTATCATTTTGTCAGCCTTTGGGTATTTTTAGACAATTTATGTTTAATTTTTTTTTATATCTTATATACTAATAATGTAAACTTCCTGAGGTATGAGATGAATGAAGTAAATCTATGCCTTGTTTCAGTAAAATAATCTCTGACTCTATGAATCTTCGTCGACCACTTGACAAGGGCAACGCGATCGTGGACCTCGCATTTCTCTGATTGAAATGGCCACCACTTCTAGAAGATCATAAGCCGTTTTAGCAAGATGGGGAGCAATGGCAATATCTAAAACGCTGCCGAGCCGAAGATATAGATAAGATAGACAGGGCATTCAATTTTGTTTTAAGATAAGTAATCCTTGCGAATAGTGTTCACTTTACATGTGTCAATGATATAAAAATCTGAAAAATATTAAGCATATTGAAGGTACTGAAAAGATTGATTTTGCATAATAATAATTCTGAAATGTTATTAACAAATTGATGAAAAAAAAAATTGTCCAACAATTCAACAAAAATCAAATTGTCCAAAAAATCCCGTCAACTTTAATTTTTTTTTAATGAAAATGATTCGTTCATTTTTCCGAATGCGTATGAATTTTTTCAGATTTTTAAATTCACTTTGAATTTTGTGACATTCCACGCGTTTTTTCTATATATAAAAAAAAATGTTTACGTGAATTTACAAATCTGAAGAAATTCATAAGTATTCAGAAAAATCAACGAATCATTTTCATAAAAAAAAAGTTAGGTTAACGGGAGATTTGTTGAACAGTTTTTTTTTCGTAAATTTGTTAATAACATTTCATTAGTATTATTATGCAAAATCAATATTTTCAGCACCTTAAATTTTCTTGGATTTTTTTTTTGTTTTTTATACCATCGCGAAGTGTTTGCGATTCCTTCTCATTTCTCTGAAACTTATGTGAAGTGAACACTATTCGCAAGGATTACCTTAAGCAATTCATCACAGAAATCGAACCTATTTTCCTGTACTCTTCCATGGATTAGATAGCGAGTGTTTGGAATGTAATTTCGCTGAAACAATATCTCGAGTCGCTACAATTCTTTGTGATCATGTAGCCGAACCGCGTCGCGTTATTCTCGCAACTCATCCAACAAAACTCATTTACCGGTTGGCAATACATTAAGTGCCGACCTGACTATGGCGACGCGCTCATTCGAGGATAATCCACACCCGAGCGGCAAGTGGCGTAATTCATTCGGTAAATACGGCGTTAATTACAAGATAAATTCTCTTATCTCGAATGAACGATCTCGTAGGAAGTTCGTACGAACATTGAATCGAGAGCTCTATCTATAACGCAATTGGACGATCCAGATATTTCCTATTCTCACAATGTATACAGAACTGATCACTGTTCTTCGCCGCTATGGACGATATCATTAAAAACCTGCGATATTAGTTGGCAAAGCAATTCATACGTTATGTGACGAATGATTATAACGATAAAAGCATTGAAGGTCACGTTAACGCGTGTAACCATCAATAGAATGGAAATAGCAATTATTTCTTGATTTGTCGTCGGAGATTCGTCGATAAAAAGTCCAGCGTCGTTCGACTGAAACGTTGATTTCCCGATAGATCGGCAAATACTCGTCTATTCCTGTTCTCATTATCCTTGCAATCGCGTTGCATGTTTTAAAAAATTGCAGAAACGTAAGCGTCAATATGGAAAGAGGCGGTGATGATCGTAATAACAGCGAATTTGTGTGCCGACTGATCGCGCGATCTTTTGAGAAATCTTTTGAAGATGCCGCGTATCCGGGATAAAGATATCGATAAATCATTAGAAATGATTGTTTTACATATCGAGTTGTTGGCATCGATTTGAACAATTAAAACAATCCTTGTTGCTGATCGGTAAATGTGTAAAAATCGTCGACTGATCTCTGGATTACGTCTTAAGAAGGTAATGTGTATCAGATAAAGATTCGTAGATAAAAAGTCCAGCGACGTTCGACTGAAACGTTGATTTCCCGATAGATCGGCAAATACTCGTCTGTTCCTGTTCTCATTATCCTTGCAATCGCGTTGCATGTTTTAAAAAATTGCAGAAACGTAAGCGTCAATATGGGAAGAGGCGGTGATTATCGTAATAACAGCGAACTTGTGTGCCGACTGATCGCGCGATCTTTTGAGAAATCTTTTGAAGATGCCGCGTATCCGGGATAAAGATACCGATAAATCATTAGAAATGATTGTTTTACATGTCGAGTTGTTGGCATCGATTTGAACAATTGAAAAAATCATTCTTACTGATCGGTAAATGTGTAAAAATCGTCGACTGATCTCTGGATTACGTCTTAAGAAGATAATGTGTATCAGATAAAGATTCGTAGATAAAAAGTCCAGCGACGTTCTACTGAAACGTTGAATTCTTGATAGATCTGCAAATACTCGTCTATTCCCGTTCTCATTATCCTTGCAATCGCGTTGCATGTTTTAAAAAATTGCAGAAACGTAAGCGTCAATATGGGAAGAGGCGGTAATGATCGTAACAACAGTGAATTTGTGTTCCGAGTGATCGCGCGATCTTTTGAGAAATCTTTTGAAGATGCCGCGTATCCGGGATAAAGATACCGATGAATCATTAGAAATTATTGTTTTACATATCGAGTTGTTGGCATTGACTTGAACAATTAAAAAAATCCTCCTTACTGATCGGTAAATGTGTAAAAATCGTCGACTGATCTCTGGATTACGTCTTAAGAAGATAATGTGTATCAGATAAAGATTCGTAGATAAAAAGTCCAGCGACGTTCGACTGAAACGTTGATTTCCGATAGATCGGCAAATACTCGTCTATTCCCGTTCTCATTATCCTTGCAATCGCGTTGCATGTTTTAAAAAATTGCAGAAACGTAAGCGTCAATATGGGAAGAGGCGGTAATGATCGTAACAACAGTGAATTTGTGTTCCGACTGATCGCGCGATCTTTTGAGAAATCTTTTGAAGATGCCGCGTATCCGGGATAAAGATACCGATAAATCATTAGAAATGATTGTTTTACATATCGAGTTGTTGGCATCGATTTGAACAATTAAAAAAATCCTTGTTGCTGATCGGTAAATGTGTAAAAATCGTCGACTGATCTCTGGATTACGTCTTAAGAAGATAATGTGTATCAGATAAAGATTCGTCGATCAAAAGTCCAGCGTCGTTCGACTGAAACGTTGATTTCCCGATAGATCGGCAAATACTCGTCTATTCCTGTTCTCATTATCCTTGCAATCGCGTTGCATGTTTGAAAAAATTGCAGAAACGTAAGCGTCAATATGGGAAGAGGCGGTAATGATCGTAATAACAGTGAATTTGTGTTCCGACTGATTGCGCGATCTTTTGAGAAATCTTTGGAAGATTCCGCGTATCCGGGATAAAAATACCGATAAATCATTAGAAATGATTGTTTTACATATCGAGTTATTGGCATCGGCTTGAACAATTGAAAAAATCCTCCTTACTGATCGGTAAATGTGTAAAAATCGTCGACTGATCTCTGGATTACGTCTTAAGGAGATAATGCGTATCACAATGGAACCAAAAATACGTCGAAGATAATTTAACGATCTATGATCTTCTAATGTATCGGATGTGCTATTAGAAGTCGGGTTCGTACAAATGTAGCACGGTGCGTATACTATTTTCAGACTCCAAACAAAGTGACGACAACAACAAGATGTATACGACAGATATATATATCAACTATGTTCATTGAACGTTAAGGCGCCTCGTTGATGATGTCGTGTCGCAGCAGAAGCCACGAACGAGGTGTCGCAGAAGCTCGACCGAGAGACTTTAAACCACAATCATTCTATTTGCTATTTTTAGCCGGAAATGGGTCGTACAAGAAGGGTACGGGAATTGCAATGAACCATAAAAGGAACATCCTGAAGCGTACAACACACGTATACATCGCGCATTCGTATAGATTCGTCACCTGAAGTGTCGGCTTATTGTCCGATGTTAATTGATATTATATTATATCGCGTAAATGAAGAAATTTCAAATTCAGCAAAAGACATACCGGTATTGCAAAGGAAGGGAAGCGAGAGGAGTGTTAATCAAAACCGATACTAGTTATGCCGGAGATCAGTTTGTTGTCAGATTTGCCGGATGATTACAATGCATTCCTTACTAATTGTGGAATTCTCGATAATAATTCAAAGATTCTACTTTGGAATTCAACCGATCAAAGTTGTTCGCGCTATCAATTATAGATATGATTTCCTTCTCCTTCTCTTATCCCTTCCCGACGCTATCGAATTGATGAATTATGCATTATGATGGAATTTTTTACAATTTATTTGCTGCCTTCTGCTATTCAGAAATTGCGGACTACGACTTCTTCGCGATGTAATTCGGACGAATAAAAAGGCAAATTATAGTGTTGCAAATTAATCTGCGTGTAGTTACTTTAGTGTTTAACATCGCATTGTCATTTGTCGATTATTCTCGATCTTTAACCCTTTATACTTCGTTCGAATTTGATCGTCCGAAGCTTTGGAATATTCTAAATACGTTTTCATCAAAGCGTCGAAACTCTTTCGAGGAATAAATACAAAACTTCTTTTTCTATGAGGAAGAAAAATTAATTATTCATAGTGTTCTACACAGAACGGGGAATAATATTCTACACAATTTAATACGAATACCTAAAAATAGATCGAAGGCACGATATCGAAAATAGAAAAAAAAATGATTTATTTTCCAAATCGATTGGGTAAAACGTTAAACACGAAACTAAATCGTTTATTATTTAACAAAAAAAAAACATTGCAATGAAATTCAAATTTTTAGATTTTATATCAATCGATTTATAAAATATTAAATTGAATTTTTAGTGAATTAAATTTACTATTATCGACTGTTATGATAATAATAATAATCAATTATTAAAAATTAATATACTTTTACAGTAAAATTGAAGGAAATTATGCAAAGTGAAGTATCTTTACGATTTTTAATAGACTGCACACTAATTTTCAACATAATTGTATAATTGTTGTAATTGTTGTAATTACAACAAATAATTGTAATAATTGTAATTGTAATTGTAATTGTTGTAGTTATTGTAATTTAATGTACCAGTTGATGCATAAAAAATTTCAATACCAGTAAATTAAATTCCCAGAAATATTTTTACCGTAAATTCCTATATTTCATTTTCAGATTTCTGTGATTTAAATTTCGTATTCGGGGAATTAAAACGCTTTTACAGTGCAATTCAAGTGTTCTTTTACAGTCGTCGATTATATTTACTCTGTAATAAAATTTTGAGGAATGAAACCGTAAATCGCATAATAAACCGAAAAAAAAAAAAAAAAAAAAATATTACTGAAATAAAATACCGAATAATTTCGGTCGGAACCTATATGCATTTATTAATTCGAAAAGCACCACGAATATTGTACTTCTCTGACTCCGCGTCAAGCGATGTACACGCCGTCGAAGATGGAAACGAAGAAAAATGCGAAATAATTCGCGTTGTTAACGATCTTCTGTAACGGTATACCGTATATATATGCATACGCGGCGGTTTCTTATGCAACTATTATATGTGAGACCTGCGGGTGTAATTAACGCGCGGTAAATCGATGTCCGAGACGCCACGGCGTTGACAGACTGACTACGCAACGTATTAACTCGTCGAATTGGTTTTTTTTTTTTTTTTTTTTTTTTTTTTTTTTTTTTTTTTCATAATAAACACGAGAATACCAAAGCATTCAATAAACTACTAAAACTTATTGATAAACGAAGATGCATTGTTCAGTGAACATCCGGTAGCGAGTATCTCATTGAATAGTTAATTACGAAACTAATAATTAAAAATCACATTTCGCCGTAAATACAAAATTTCATAACGTGATTTACGAATTACGAATGAGAAACTTTATTCATCAACGAAGATAGATCGATCGATAGTAACCCATTGAATTGCTAATTATCGGATCGATAATCAAAAATAATATTTCATCGTATCGACAAAAGTCAATTACACGATGAGACGTAATTGGCAAATTACAGAAACTCCGCGTTTCTGCGATTCTCGCAAAGTCCTCACGCTATATATATTTTTTTCAATCGCTCCGCGATCTCAAGATTTTCAAACGAATGATCATCTTTTTTACATTTTTCTCCGCAATTTTGTTTATCCAACGATAATTTATTTGTCTATATAGGTATAGCGCACAGTAGCGGCTAAATTAATGCATATAGAAGCGCATGCAATGCAGCATTCGCGGAAGGTGCACAGCGAATGCCAAGGTTAACGGCGATAGTGGACAAGAGGACATCGACAACTTCGAAACGCGATACTGGCGACACAGGTACTTCAGCCGCCGTAAAAAAAAAAAAAAAAAAAAAAAAAAAAAAAAAAAAAGCAGAAACGAGAGATGCGAAATGTGGTTATTTGCTAATTAGTTTTAAAATACACGCTACAGTTGGGCGTATTTATTAACATTTTTTACTCGTGACGCAATATCGATCGCATAAACGCGTCTCATAGTAATAAAACGTGTATCCCGAGATTTTTAATTATTGTATCATTCCACGTAAACGACAAACCGGTTGATAACCGCCGTTTAAATCTTATTTTTCAAAGAGATCGAAAATCTGAAGAAATTTAGTTTTTTCGTGAAAGAGCGCAGTCGGCAAGTTGCTTAGTCACAATTTCGTGATGACCATCAATCGCGAAGTTGCATAACTGTTCTGAATAGTTACTTTACCATCCCAAAGTACAATAGCTTCCGCTGCAATGTTTCTTTTGGCTTTACAATCGGCAAAGAAGGTTTCTATTCAATTTTTTTTTTTTTTTTTTTTTTTTTTTTTTTTTCGTTAGTCGCGTAATAATATTCGAATGCGATGCACTGCGGTTATCGTAACTTTGATTCATCATCGTTCTACGCGGTTTCTCGCAAAAGATAATAAAATATTACTCGCAATTGTGCGAAATATCTTTAATATGCGAATCGACTGTTCTTCGTAATTCTTCGCGAATACAACGTTACTTCGCATTCGCACGTAACTTCGGCGAACGTTCTTCGAAAACGCGGCAAACGTGAAACCTGTTTCCCCGAGAAACTGCGAGCAAATATTGCGTCAAATTTTGTACTCGACGCGTGTATTCGGCACGTCATGAATTTTGCATTTGAGAGTTTCAAAGGTTATTTATTTCGCTATTGGCTGTGGGTTAAGGTCGCGCGCCACTTAACTAAAACGTATCAATGTATCGATCTATAACTGCTATTGAAATCATTAATAGGACATTTTTTAACGAAAATTACGCGCGAATAACGAACGATAAACTTCTACGAAATACCGAAAACGTTGCCGATTGAAGTACGAGAATATTAACCCCCGAGCCGCTACGTGGTCAATGTTCCTTGTCATTCTAGAGAAGAAATCTCGTGGCGTGGCGCCAAAAATCGAAAATTGCGGTCAAACAAATAATGGATGTATGTGAAGTTACTGAATGGGACATTGAAAATCGAACGAAAATAACAAATAATAATAATGAAAAAAAAAATAATAATAATAATAATAATGAAAAATCATCAAAATATTAATAATAATAATAATGAAAATTCAACAAAATAATAATAATAATGAAAAATCATCAAAATAATAATAATAATAATGAAAAATCATCAAAATAATAATAATAATAATGAAAAATCATCAAAATATTAATAATAATAAAAATTCAACAAAATAATAATAATAATGAAAATTCAACAAAATAATAATAATAATGAAAATTCATCAAAATAATAATAATAATGAAAAATCATCAAAATACGACGTCTTATAAAGTGATTTGTTATTATTCTTACTTATATCGAAGCGATCGAGCGGACAAATGCATACGTGCGGAATTAATAAATGGATACGAACAATCGTAAAAAAGATACGTTCTGCATTGCATATGAAGGCCTATATACCGAACGCGGAATAATGAATAATTGAGACTATCGAATGGTCGAGTGTATGACGAAGATTACACAAGAGGGCGGGGGAGATTGATATAATTGGAGTTAAATTGTGCAATTGCAATTACTTCATCGCGGTGCGGAGGTTTGACGTCACGTTGGCCAATCTATGTTGACCAATCGGTACGACCGGTTGGGAACGAGCCCCTTGCATATTTTATCTCCCGAATCCCCTTCGGGTTTCATTCGCAACGGAAAAAACAAAAATCGGTATGCAGAAAAGAAAAACATTCGATCGTAAAATTAACCTACAAAATCATCAAAACAGCAAAATTCCGATACGAATTTTTCGAGATTTTTTAAAAAACAAAAAAATTCCGATGTTTTGTTTTTTTTACGTCACTACATAAATTTATCGTAATAATTTACGAAAAAAAAAAAAAAAAAAATTCTCAAAAAATTAAATAATTTCGTAAAATACCAATAGAATAAAAAAAAAAAATTTTAACGGATTGAAAAAAAAAGTGAAAGGATAAACGCGGACAATAAAAAAATGATGTTGGGAATGTTATCAACATCGATATAGTACGGTTGAGATAAACGAATCAATGATCTTCGAACCGTGTAGATCGAGCCGTGTAATGCTTAATGTGCCGTCGCGATGTCTCACAGATTGTGAGAGTTGAGGTCGAGCCTCCGGGACGAGAACCAATCGAATAGCCGGATTGGCGCTGACGCCTACTCGTTTCATCCAATAAAAATGAATCTCTCGAGTTAACGGTCCGATGACGTCACGTTAAACGGAGAGAATCTCACGTGCCGCTTAATCGATTTGTCCCCTTTCGATCGTCCGACTATTTGCTCCGTCTCGCCGCGTATCTCAACGATCCACGAAGATTCATCATATTTTATCGAGACTCGGGGACTTTGAACGTTAGATTTGATTTTTGTATGACGCGCCGAAAGCACGACGCGCGAATACACGTATCGCGCAGATCGAGACGAGTCTCTAAATTTATCTCGTGAGGCCGCAAATGCGAGCGGCGGCCTGTGTTTGTCGGTTCGGGAGACGGCCCTGGCTTCGTTTCAATTGTGACATTATCCCCTCGTCGTAACACGGAAGGACGAGGTAAATTTGTTTGCCATCTCTCGAACCGCAAGTGGATGCAACCATTTTTTATCTCTCTTTTGTTCCTCACGATAATCATAATAACTTCAAGGGAAAACGACCTTTAATCGCGCGAATAGCATGCAACTCGAGTCTCGTAGCCTATGAATTATCGTAATATAATAATAAAAAAAAAAAAAAAAAAAAAAAAAAAAATTATTACCGCGTAAACGATAGATAATTTTTTTTCGCATTAAAAAATTAGTATTCAAAGTGTCCGAAAGCCCTTGAAAAAGCCTCAAGGTGAAGCGAATCGCGGATTCAAAACTCGTAGATAACCTTCGATTCGCGATGTATTCGATACGAGAATCGCAAATTATGAATCGCTGTTAATGAAACCAATGGACGATTTACCCTTCACGGAAGCGTAAACAATGGACGAATCCTTACGTAAAACATTGTAAACTTAAACTACAGTGTCGTCTGATACCTGTCTGAATTATGTAATCGCCACTCCGCAGAGTTCAAAGTCAACGTTGTTCCCAAACAGGAGGAGCTTTGACTCGTGCGTCATAGTGAGCGATACGATGATTTTCGATTCTCTCAATTGATAACGTTGCGTCAGTTTAATATTCGCGTGGACCCCGAGCTGTGTTCGGGGCGCGTAGTTTTGAACTGTTTGCAGTGCGTAAAAACACGCGTAACGATAATTGATCAGATTTAACGATCGTATAAAATCGGCGATTGGTAGTTATCGAGACAAAACACGTGTTAAGAGGTTATAATTTCGCTCACTTGGCAGAGCTTCGAACGAATCAATTTGTCGTTTCATCAACGAAATAAATATGCTAACGACGTACATACCTCGTGATATCGAATCCGAGTCGACTGCTCGCGGACCTATGAATCTTTTTTTTTTTTTTTTTTTCACTTCAGTTCCCGCGTTTTAATATCGAATTTCGTGCACAAAGTTCAAAGCACTTTTCGATCGTAAAAAAAAAAAAAATAAAAAAAATCAATTTAATTTTTTTTTTGTTTTACACACTGCAGCGATACGGTTACGTTGATTTTTTTTTCTTTCACGCGTTTACGAACGCCTGGTAGTCGGCGAAAGGCCGCGCGGGGGTCAAATTGATTTCGATGACGAAATCTATCGCACGAATGACGCGATCGCGATTGACGGAGTTCGGCACACGTCGTTCTTTCGCGCGCGAGAAAACGCCGAAGATCGTAAGGATCGTGAAAATAAAACTCGAAGGCACGCGCACACACCGCGGATCGGGGGCTCGGCGCGTGACTGACTGCTCGAAATGCCGTGAGACGGTACGCGTACCGTCTTCGCGAGGACTAACCCATCGGGCAAAGGCACTCTCGCCTTGCATCTCTTTCTAACCTATAAAACGTATATACGTTCGTCTCCTACGCACGCTGTACGTGCGACTGCACACGTAATGAAAATTCAACGGACTGATGAGATTTTTTGGCCGGACGCCCGAATTTCGCTGACACTCGTCTTTCTCGAACTTTGTAGAGTTAGTTAACCGTCAATTTCATTTACAATCAAAATACGTAAAATGTGACTGCGGGATATAACGCGTGCCAATTGCTTATACGTAACCCGCGCATCGATTCAAAATTAGCGATCCAAATTTTGACGACGTCTCCATTATTATTTTCTGTTCGTTTTTATCCTTTAACTTTTTTTTTTAACCTTCAAAATTTGTTTATTTTTCGACTCTCGATGTTTTAAGGTTTTTTTTTTCATTTTTTTTTTTCGTAATAAATTATTAAATTTAATTTATTTACTTGTGAAAAAAAAAATTATACGGAATCATCTTATTTTTTAAAATGTTGAGAAACTCTTATTAGACGTTTCGGACGGAATTCGCTGAGACTTCTTCTTTCACGAAATTTGTAGAGTTAATCATGAATTCCATTTACAATGAAATTACGCAAACTACAGGTGCGAAATAAAACGTATTAAATTGCTGATAAGTAACGAGAGATTTAGAATTAACGATTCAAATTTCGACGCCTTCGACGTTCTCGTCTTTCGTCAGCAAAATAGCAGACGATAAAAATTCCTTATTGGACTGTGGAACGCTAGACGTGCCGCAGCTAACGCTGTCGTCCGCAGTCCAAGCGCTCCGAACTCACGTCGCGTCAGTAAAAACATTTTTATTTAAAATATAACAAAAAATAGACAACAAAACCACATATCCATTATTATGAAACAGAAAGGCGTATGGCGAACTATTTAACAGGAAAAACGATATACGATACGATCTTTCGATTCAAACTATCGATAGCTAAACTCCCGGACGCCATACATCGACGCGCGCAGCGATACACTACAGCAAAATACAACGGATACAAAGGAAAAATGATAAAAAGTGCACGTGGTCCGTCGACTTTGTATTCATTATATACATAATACAGTTATTATACGATAAAATGTATCAATATACAGTGTCGATAACCGGTATAAGAATATCATCGATATAATGAGTTTCGATAAAAAATCGTCGGAGGTAATAATGAAAAAATACGCAAATGATAGAAAAAAAAAAAAAAAAAAAAAAAAAAATTGATGACGTAACAAAATACTTGACATTGAAACGAGAATCGTACGAGTTGTATTTCGCGGGAAAAAAAAATAAACAATTCGATCAAAACATCGAAAATTTATCATTGCGATATCCGCGATATGAAACTTACCGAAGCAATCGAAACGCTCTTCTACCGGTCGAGAACTGATTTCCTAAGGTCCTTGACCTTGACACGATTATTGCCGAGTATATAGCACGGCATAGACAGCCAACGGCCGTCTCGCTTCCAGTCGACGACCACGTGAACCGATGTAAACTGTTTCCGCGAATCGTTCGCACTTCACTTCGTTTATAATAATAACTTATTCGTCTTTCCACTTATGTTACGCGCGTCGAAGGTGGAAAAACTTCGAAAAAAAAAAAAAAAAAAAAAAAAAAAAAAAAAAAAACACGAGACGCGAACTTTTGTTAAATATCGAAAAGTTTTTTTGCGAACTTCGAGTGCCGCGTAAAACGCAATATTCGTTTATGGATTCTAAATAGTATTAATTTAATCACGTTTTGCACTGTCGCGAGAAACCGCGCGATACTATAACAACAGCCAAACAGCTGTAAGCATCAGCAGCGAACGCGACGACGTTCAATCACAGACTGAAGCTACCGGCTCGCTACCGGTCGACTTTATTGTCGGCCCCTACGTGCCGATCCTACGCACCCGATCTTTTTTTTTTTTTTTTTTTTTTTTTTTCGCTCGTACTTTCGATTTTAATATCGACAATGGATAATTCACGCGCATCCGCGCGAAGTCACGAAATTCGATAATCGATTAATGAAAAAATGTGAAAACAACAACGAGTCTCGTAATATTGTAAAATGTATACACGCACTTTAGTGCATTCAACACGTTGCGAAATATATCGCGCAATTCAAGATCGCGGTAATATATAGATATAGTTACCGAAGCTTACGGAAAAGTATTGAAAAGCTGAGAAAGTAAACACACGCAGTGCATGACGAGATGAACGAAAAAATTGCAATTCGAGGCGGTAGAGCCTCCGCGAGACATCGACGCGACGAAAACCGGTCGAGTATCTTGTGCCTTTTAGATTCGACTGTAAAAAAAATTCCTCGCAGGAGTTGCGCCATTGCGATTGTTAACATTTGATGATATCGAAAATTTCTTTTTTTTTCCGAAAGTTAATTTTTTTTTTTTTTCGAACATTAATTTTTTTTTTTTTTTTCGAACATTAATTTTTTTTTTTCCGAACGTTAATTTTTTTTTTTTTTTTTTCGAACGTTAATTTTTTTTTTTTTTTCGAACGTTAATTTTTTTTTTTTTTTTTTTTTTTTCGAACGTTATTTTTAACAAAAACTGAATTTTTTTTCGTCATCGAGATAACAGTAAATTGTGGGATATATCTATAGCTCGTCTGCACTGCAAGATACTGAGCGGAAAAAACGAATTCCATAAAAGATACGAATGGAATTCAAAGGGTTAAGTGCACAATGCAAAGTGAACGTATCAAGATATATTGAAATGTAGAGGAGACCGATGTAGAGAAATTTTCCACTACTAAACGATCTCATCAATTGGTCTCAGCCGTCTGGGTCGTCGCCAATGGAGAATTACCACACGATCACACTGTGTCTCCGTCCGACAACTTTGCAATTAACTTTGTATGTACGCGCGCTGCAATAATATATATACGACGCCTACGCACACGAATAACTGTCGCGGTATAAACACTGCAAAGTTCGTTGACAGCTGTTTTCTACGAGTAATCCTCACGAGCGTTGTGAATTGATATCGATTTAATCGTATGTATAATTTTCTTAACCCTTTCGCGATGGCAATAACCCGAAATACGATTATTGACAGTAAGTATAATATTTCTACTCGTAATATTTAAACGGAAATATGAAAATAACGATGTGACTCACCGATTTCGATCGAGTTGATAACGCACGAGTTTTTCGTGAATTTTATCGCGCAGATAACGATCTTGACGCAACTCATTTCGAACATTGGCGCGTTGCACTCCGCAACAAAGGCAACGGCCTGCACCGCGACGCGCAACTAGCATTCCTGTAAAAAAAAATCGTAGAAAAATACGATTCCCGTTGCCCGTAACTCGTCGATAGTTAGTGATATTTAGAAACTCGATTTTTATCAACGGGGAAGTTTTATATGACGTCAAAAGAAAGATATTTAAGACAGATAAATTATCGATGTCGATTTTCATTCATTGTTTGTCTGTTAAACAACCTGTAACGCATCACTATGACGAATCTGTCGATCGAAAACTAGGAGTGCAGTTACTATATATAACCGAAAAATTAATCATCTACTATTCGCGGTCTTGAGCAAAGCTGAGATAGCGATACAAGCGTAGTTTCGTTACGAGTGGATTTTGTTATCGCGTATGTAAGCGCGAGAAAAAAAAATGATTAAAAAGATCGATTCACGTGTCATGTATCACGCAGTCCCTGCGTATTCAATCGATATCGGAATAATCGTTTGGTTATAACTGACTTCGTGATTACTATACAATGAGACGACTAATTCCGATTGAAAACCTGAGCGTGTGTGAAACTTAACCCCAAAAACTTATTTCTTACCTTTAACTGTAGTTTTCGAAACATTCGGTGCTATCAATCGAGATTTTGGGAAGAACGAAGGTTTCTTGGGTCGTATGTAATGCCACTTGATCACTGTACACTGTTAAAAACTCACTTACGTATGTTCGAAAAGCCCAATTTCATGGACTATGTTCGTCACATACCTTTCACTGTTGCACGATCGCGTGGTACTACTTGCGCGACTTCACATCAGGATAGTCGGCAGTGCGCTAGAGAAATCAGAAACGCACGTGCATGCCACACTGTCAGTGCGAACGCAAAGGAGAGGGGGCACACGCCGTTGTCTTGATTCGAAATCACCACGCGATAAGTTTACTTCCCGGATAATGGTACGTTGGGGTTTTCGTTTATTCGCGAGCAATTCGTTGAATCACGGAATGTGTTCGACCGCACGAGACACGAGCTACAGATTTTCGTTTCTTTCTTGTTTCATTTATGTAACTATTTTATTGTTCGACGCAATCGATTAACACATTTTGAAAACCATCAATTAAAAACGCACGAGTTCACTATCAATCGCTCATGAACGCTACTACTGCAAAGGTTTAGTCACGCGATTTGTGAGAGAAAAACGCGTTTGACCCATCCGGCAACATTGTTGAAAAGTAACGTCTCTGATAACATGTAGGATATTTAATAATCACAATTGAGATTAAAATATACACGTACTAAAACGCTGATTTATTTACGTTTTTCCATAATCAAAGTCTTATTCAATTACCGCGATCTTTTGCAATTGTCTTTACCCTTTTGTTGGGGTTTTTTTTTTTCATCTCGTTTTCATTTCCTCCAAACGGTCTCATTTTTTGGTCTGGAATTCCTTGTGGATCGTATATTTGTGAACGGCCGCCTTGACTTTAATCAATCAATAGCGAATAAAACTTTGCCAAAAAAAATGAAGAAACAGAACAACGTTATCATTTAAACAGCAACGCAAATTCGACATGTGAACGCGGGAAACTCGAGCAACATTACCGTGGGATTATAAAGATTTTTACTTTTGGGACAACTGACCCCGAACGGAGTTTTTTTGCGTCGTCAAAGTTGGTATTGCGTTCGAAACACCGCGTCCAGTGCTGTGAACGTAGCCGACGCAGCCATATACGAGGCCGCGAGAGGGTTTCCGCAAAACACATGTAGAAGAAAAATTATGGCGGGATCAAGAGTTTTATTAGAAATAATTGTATTTACGTTAATCGCCGCGTTAATATGGACGGAAAAACTAACTTCGGCATCGCGTCTCAATGTGCCAAGAGTTCTGTTGCCGGTTCTCAACGATTTCCCGGTGAATTTCACCCTCGAAGTTACGGAAGGAGGTTGCTACCAATGGTAACATCATCATTATTTTTATCACACAAATATAATGTCTCAAATATCGTCGTTCCTCGATCGTTGCTTTTTCCGAAATCACAATTCTATCTGTGACTCGATCTGGCGATCGTTAATTCACTATAGTAAAATCGATTGGTGAGGTTATGAGAGCCAATGCTTGTCATTCTTTCAGGTCGACGTCGCGCCTTGATGTGGTACATTTGATTCCCATGAATGAAAATCCCGAGAGAACATGCTCATCAGCCGTTATGGTACAGAGCGTCACGAGAGATCCAACTAGAAACACCGCCATAGTTTTGGCGGAAGATATCAATACGGGACAATTCTTGCGCTGCGACGTTATCGTCGACGCTATATTCTCGCTGAATCTCGTTACAACAACGAGAGAACTATTTATCGAAGAAGCGCCCGAAGCCTTCGAAGTCAGAGCTTACGATGAACAAGGTACAAAATTTGTAATTGATAATTATTTACTTTACCAACAGTTGTTACTATTAGACACAAAAAAAAAATATATAAAATATAAAAAATATTCTTCTCAAATATTGTGTCTCATAATTTTCATAGAGACATTTATTTTATTTTTTTAAAGTCACGAATCAAACTTTGGACTTTGCAATTAATTACGATGTAATTGAAAAATATAGTTTGCAATCTATAATTTTTTTCATTCAAACTAAAAAAAGAGAAAAAGATTTTTTGATTTTATTTCTATTTTTTTTCTATCTTTTTTTTTTTATTCCTCAAATTTTCATTGTGAAATAGATAAAAAAATAAAAACATTAATTTCGTCAATATTTCAACACGAAAAATCAGTTTTTGTCGTTAGGCAATATGCATAAATTAAAAATTAATGTTTCCACTAAAAAAATCTTCAGTGTCACACCATAGAAGGTACAAAACATAATTTCGCGTTCATAAAGTTTTCTTGTTGGCGATGCATTGAGTTGCATTGATACAACTTACTTTACCGATACTTACCGATCCTAAACTCTGCCGAATTTATTTTTACTTTTACCAAAAAAATTTTTAAAAATTTCCTTTCTATCCAATAATCCGAATATTGTACATCGAGAATAATCATTCGATTATTATCGTTTCAGGAAACGAATTCACTACTCTGGCGGGCGTTGAATTTCAATGGACGATCGGTACCGGCGACAAGCGTTCTTCGCAGTACGAGAACGAGTACAACAGTATTCTGCGATTTATGACGTTCCAGGAGTCTCCTTACGAAACGCCTCCAACAATAACGACTCTCGACGCCGTCGGGAAAAAGGGTCACATAATTCTTTTGGAAGGAATCAAAACCGGTACAGCTAAGGTAAAGAAATCTTTGCCTTAAATCCATTAACACAATTTCATTTCCCTTTTATCTATTTTTCGTTGATATCCTTTTATTTATATTGTTTATTGTTGTTTTTTTTATTGTTCTTGAAAATTTAATTTCCTTACTTTTGATTTTTACCGATTATCGTCGATTCTATATTTCAGGTATCCGTTAAATTGCCGTATCCGGAATACAAACACGTGCCGGCCGTCGAGGTGGAGCTCATCGTAGTCGCCAATCTGATTATTCTTCCGACCGATGTGACGATGATGGCGTACGATAGTTTCAAATACAGAATAATGCAGGTAAAGACCAATCGATTACTGATATCACTGCTTACAATTCGGACATTTATCGGCACTTAATAATCGATTTTTATTTATCCAGGTGCATCAAGGGCGCTTGGAAGAGATTGTTCTTCCATCAACGCAGTATTATTTGGAAGCTGAAAATTCCGAAATATTGGAAATAAACAACGATCGTCGCTCGGCATACGCATTGTCGAGAGGAAAAACAAAAGTTCTTCTACACGACAGAAACGTTCACGAGGAATACGGAGTCGTTCTTCCGACGGCAACGGTCAACGTGAACGAAGTATCGTACATAACGATAACCGTATTGCCGAACAGAAATTCGGGTCTAATACTCGGTGAAACGCACGAGATAGTTGTCGACTTATTCGACAGGTAAATAATTTCAACCGCATCGAAAAATCTATAAATATCGATAAATAATTTCATTATCCTTTCGCAGTAAGGATCACAAATTCCATATCGGCGAAGGCGTCGAAGTTACGGTGGAAATAGATTCGCAATTTTTCGAGACGCGATCGATGACCCAAAATGGTACACATGTTGTAGTCGTGCCGATTGCTTGCGGTACAACGATAGCCGAGGCGTGTCTTCACGGAGTGATCAACAAACAGGGAAGAAAAATTCCTCTCACCCCTCCGCTAGTCGCCAAAGCTGAACTCGTGATTCATACACCGGTTGTGGTGAATCCACGGGTTTTGGCGGTTCCGTGGGATCCTAAAAGCAAATCTCGGTAATGCGATTCTTTCGGCTATTCCAACGAATCATTTGTTTATTTTCCTAAATTTCTCACATTACATTTATAACGGCGTTGTTTTTTTTTTTTTTTTTTTTTTTTTTTTTTCCACAGATTCGACATCGCGCTGAAAGCAACCGGCGGCGACGGAAAGTACGTGTGGAATTCGCGTCAACCGTCGATAATCACAGTATCGCAGAACGGCGTCGTTCGCGTTTTGAACGAAGGATCCGCCGACGTGACGGTATCGATGGCCCGGAATCAGTATAACAAGGATCTCGCGAAGGTTCACGTCCTTCTGCCTTCGCGATTAGAAATAATTCAGTACAACATCGACGCGGCGGTCGGCGACCCGATAAATCTTCACATAGCGTTATACGGAAAAATGGGTGACGGTCCCGACGCGAAGGAAGTTCCGTTTAATGATTGTCGAGATATTCCATTCGAAGTATACATACCGGACGGCAATTTCGTTCACAACGCCAGCGAGAGTTCGCAACCGATAGGTATCGCTTGCGCGACCGTTCGAGTTGTCGGTTTGGATGTCGGAACTTCCGGTATAACAGTCGCTTACAGCGCAAACAGTCAATATCTCTTGGATAACATTACCGTCTCAGCGTACGAGAGATTAGTCGCTATTCATCCATTCAGCGGAGAGACTCTTCTGGCTGTTGGTTCGTCGAGAAAAATAATATTCAAAGGCGGTCCCCATCCGTGGGCCGGCAAACCTCAGGGATATTCCCGCGAGATATCCCTATCGGAAAGCGATATCGTTCGAGTAATCGATCAAAAATACAGCGATATCGCCGACGTTTCGGTTTACGAGATAATATGCGAAGCGCTCGGCGACGTTTTACTGACGTTTACCGTGTCGAATACACCTTTTCTACCGAATTGCCGAAGTACCGATGCAACAGCGACGGTAAGAGTGATATGCGGAAAACCCCGTTACATCCAACTTCAGCCGGAATTCAAAGACAGCGAAAACTGTCCGATAGCGCAAAACAGCGATCGCGTTATGGCGCATAGCGACAAATCGCTGCGTCTCATCGTCACGATAAAAGATGAAGATGGACGTCGTTTCGACAACGTCACGAGTTTAAATATCGACTGGAATCTGAAACCCGTGGATAGCGGAATCGTTGAAATTGTCGGCGGCACGAGAGAGGAAACATTTACCGATATGAACGTTGTGTTGCCTCGTCGTCACTATCAAGTTATCGCGCCGAAAAAGCACACAGGTTCTCTGGTAGTTCATTCCCGAGTCACGGGATACCAAAAGAACGTTTTAACGAGATTAAGGATATCGCAAGAGTGGCCGCCGTTCGGAACGATCAACGAACGCGGATCGATAGCGACGCCTCTCGTAGAAGCAGAAATCAATGTTTTCCTCGTCAACGACACGACGATTATTCCAAACAGAATGAAAGTTCTCAACGATCCGAAAGGCAAATACTCCTTTCAGGTCAGTCAAGGATCCGGTTATTACGAATTTGTTCTTAGCACAGAGGACATCGCAGATATACGTTACGTCGAACCAACGAAAACCATAAGCGTTATACCGAAAAAACCGGGTTTACTGAAAATCGCTCTCGTCGATCTGTGTCTCGCATCCACGCCGGCGGAGGCTGAGATAGAAGTACAACAGTTGGCGGGTATAGAAATCGAAAGCGTTAACAAAGTCGAGAAAGGAAAATGCATCACCGCTACGCTGAGACTCTACGATACCAATGGACACATTATGGAAGTACCGACTCTCGATGCGCTAAATATCGATGTTGAGTTGGAAGATAGTTACATAGAGATTAAGAAACTACCGGTTAGCGAACAGGGAGATGCGCCGTTCTCCAGAATACTGTATATGATCCATGGAATCGAAGAAGGCGAAGCGCGCGTTTCCTTCGTCAGCGGACACGACGATCAAGAAATACGCAGCGAATCCGCGACTATTCAAGTTTTCACTCCTCTAAGAGTTACGGAAAGAAATCTCACTGTTCTCGTCGGAACGGTTTGTCAAGTTGGAACAACCGGCGGGCCGAGCAACGCGGAGATCGAATTTTTCGTTGAAAATGAAAATATACTGACTATAGATTCGCAAGGAATTCTCGAGGGTAAAGCCATTGGTCACGCGAAAGTAATAGCGCGAGCTGTTGGCCCGAGTGCTAAGGGTAGTCGAGTGGTTTACTCTCAGGATCACGTTTACGTTCAAGTAACGCATCTCCGAGGCATCAAAATCGTCGTACCGACGACGAGAATCAAAGTTGGCGCTACGATTCCCCTTTGGGCTTTCGGCGTACCGGACAATCTTACGCCGCTTATTATCGGTTCCATGAAGTCTTTGCTCTCGTTTACGTGGTTCTCGAGTGATCCTAAGACACTGAGTTTGCATAATATGTACGAAGGCACCGGCATCAATATTCGGTATCAAAATGAAGTGACGCTGCGGGCTAAAGCACTGAAAGCCGGTTTTGCTACCGTTTATCTCAACGTTACCACACCGTCGAAGATACTCGCCGGTTACAAAGACGAAATTAGCTTCAGTACGTTCGCCAAACTCGAGATATTCGAAGAACTCGCAATCGTACATCCGGCGATGACTCCCGGTATTCCTGTTCTTCTTATGACGCCGAATTCGGCTGTTAAACTTAAAACTAATCGCGACAAACACGGCGCGAGTACTTATAAGATATTGTCGAATGGACATACCAACGAATCTGAGGATCCGAACGCTCTGACGCCGGCAACGAAGACTGTTACAGTCGACAAAACTGGTCTCGTTAAATCGGGCGAAAGTCTTGGAAGAACTATCATTTCCATAACCAACGTGGAGTCTTACAATTTGAAACAATCGGTCACTGTGATCGTCGATGTGAGTACAACGATTTATCTTCGTTTTTTATTCGTAAACTTCAACTTTAAGTTTAATTTACAATTATTTTTAAAAAAATCTGTACGGCATATGGAAAACTGTAGTCGATACTTTACTTTTAACGATTTACTGCAATTTCTCAGTAAAAGTTCATTAATTTTTCATCGCAATTATACATTACATTTAATATACTTTTTTATGCATAAAAATTTCCAGTATCAGTCCAATTTACAGCTTTTTTTTACGGTGTATCTAAAGAAAAAATTCAGCAAATTTTTATTCCTATCACTGATTTTTTTTTTTTTTTTTTTTTTTTTTTTTTTCAGGTGAAACCGGTGCATTATATGATGCTATCGCTGAGTTCAAACATTCGTATAAGAAGCGGCGAGGAGCTGAATATGCTGCCGAAGGGAATGGAACTAAATTACGCAGTCGAATACTACGACAGCGTTGGCAACAAGTTTCACGCTACAAAGTCGAATTTCAAGACTGCCGTTAGCAGAGGTGATCTCGTATCGTTCGCCATGGGATCCGAGAATTCTATCACCGCGAAGTTTCACGAGGACGGCGAACTCGTCGCTAAAGTTTACAGTGAAAAATATCCCAATGGAATGTTCGATTACGTGCACATGATGATCGGCGATATTATCTTCCCGGCGAAGGTGAGTTTCCCATCGATTCGAATGCGAAGGATCGTCATTATTAAATAGAAAAAAAAAATCTTAATCTTTGCTTATTGCAGACTACGCTGACTGTCGGCGACGTGGTTTGCTTCTCAATGCCACTTTTATCCTCGGAAACCGGGGATCCCGGTTCTTGGCAATCTTCGGCACCGGAAGTATTGTCCGTCGACTCGATAACCGGAATAGGAAAAGCGAAAAATCCGGGATACACCATCGTAAAGCACAGCCTGACGACCCATAAACAAGGAGAGATCGAAGTCAGCGTGCAGCCGATTTCAAAGGTAACGTTTTTCTTGCAAAGATACCAAAATAATTTTACCCATATCCTCGATAAATTAACAAGCGTTTCATTCTTTTTATCTGCAGATATCGCTCGTTTCGTTGAAAGGAAAAAATTTCGCCGGTACAGAAGTATTCAGTGTGCCACTCGTCTTGAAAAGTAAAGACGAAGGAATAAAGGAAAACAATGTTCTCGCGAGAGGATTGGGCGGATGCCGAACCAATACGGCTTACAATCTCAGCACTTTCCCGTTCACTTGCCACATACAATTTGTATCGCCGCTACCGTCGGTTAACATCAAAGATCTGTTTTTAACTAAACCGCGATTCGACATCGTAACCGGTGAGTGAAGTTCCGCAAGTTGAATAATCGACTTGAAACGATTTATAACTCAATAACTTTCATTGCAGGTTTTTACTACTGCGATATAATTCCAATGGGAGAGCCGACGCTGGTTACAAGTACATTGGATACTCGCGTTCAGGTGAACGCGCAGAGCAGAGACATCGAAGGAACGCCGCTGGAAGTCGCTTATCTTCCACCGATTTTTGTCGGCACTAAAGAAATCGTTTTCGTTCCGACAACAGGTCAATCTACGCCTGTAGCGAATCTCGAAATTTACGGATTACCCTCCGTATTGGAACAGATTGCCGTGAGTGCAATTTTTTTAATACCGACTGCTCGTCCGGACAAAAAGACGGGAGTTATGCGTTTCACTGAGACTTCGTGATTTTTACCGTTTTCGTTGTCATGCAATTTTGCGGAAACTTTTTAATATATCTCAACCAATTTTTTTCCGTTCTAACAATTAATATTGTCGGAAACTTAATGAGATCTTTTTTTTTACGCGACTGTATTTTTTTTTAATACCGACTGCTCATCCGGACAAAAAGACGGGAGTTATGCGTTTCACTGCGATTTCGTGATTTTTACCGTTTTCGTTGTCATGCATTTTTGCGGAAATTTTTTAATATATCTCAACCAAATTTTTTTCCGTTCCAACAATTAATATTGTTGGAAATTTAATGAGATCTTTTTTTTTACGCGATTGTATTTTTTTTTAATATCGTCTGCTCATCCGGACAAAAAGACGGGAGTTATGCGTTTCACTGAGACTTCGTGATTTTTATCGTTTTCGTTGTCATGCATTTTTGCGAAAACTTTTTAATATATCTCAATTTTTTTCCGATCTATCGATCAATATTGTCGAAATTTTAATGAAATCTTTTTTTTTACGCGACTGTATTTTTTTTTTTTTTTTAGGTTTACGTTCCCGACGGCGCGTACGTCGGACCGCGGCATTCGGTAACAAAGCATTCTGTGCGATACACGTTGCGTTTAACAAAAGGCAGCGAGGGAATACAGGGTCAGGAAGTCATGATAATCAACGAGTTAACAAGACAAAAGATATTTCTTCTGATAAGGATATCGAAGAATGAAAATTACAGCTCGATATCGGGGATTTATTGGCTCGACTACGTCTACTATCATCGTTACACCTTCGGAACGTTCGTCGTTCTCCTTATGACATTCTTCTACGTCTGGAAAAACAAATTATCAAGTGTCAATCTCTCGGTGGGAAATAACAATGTTTTCGCCGATAGATGTCCGCCGCCAATCAAGAAAACTCCGACGCCGAACACACCGACGCTGAATAGCAGTCTGAATTCATCCGGACGACGGACTCCCGGATCACCATCGCCGCTCCGACCCTTTTCAACTTTCGAACCCGTCTACGGCGATCCACGAGGTTTCTACACCCCGAATCCAAGAAGAAACTATTCTTTCCAAAGTCCGTAAACGCGAAATCGGATTTAAATACTTCTTTCGTTAAGACTGAAGCGAATACGACGACGCGTCGGTGATTCGGAGGCAGCTAAACGCGCGAACAAATGTCTTCGAGGATTTTGTCGTCGAAAATAGAGAAGGAGAATCGGAGTGTTGTGATAATATCCTCTCGATAGGTCCGCAAAAAGTTCAATAGTCGGGCGACGATTGTACACTTTTGGACGAGAGGAACGGAGAAAAATGTCTATCCGCATCTATCAGAATCAATTAAGTTCTTCTGATATCGCCGTCATCTCGTTGTTAACCCGAAGATATGTTCGTTCGCTTTGCCATATCGAAAAATGTACATAAATGTAAAATAACGTGGAAAAAGATCGTTCACCTCGGGAGGATCGTTATAGTTTAGGGAACAAAGTTTTTTTTTTTTTTCTTTTTTTTTTTCTTGTTTATTACCGATAAGAAACCGATTAAACGCGCACAGGTGTAAACGCTTCGAGAATTCAGCGCACGAGTGCGTTGCTGACGAAAATGACACTAAGCTAATTATTGGGCTTCGAAAGCCCATCGACTACTATTACTCACAGACTAGTCTAACATATTTTTGATAACAGTTTGACTTTATGGCATAAATAGATTTTTGTTAACGAGATTTCTCCGCTTAGTCGATGCCAATCCCACGGATAGCGCCGTAAACGTCGTTTGTGCGGCAAATCGATAAACGTAAAGTTACACCAATGACTTCCTAAAAAAAAAAAAAATGATAAATAATCCGAGAATCCTCGACGCTTTCAACGGCAAGCGTCTCCCGCGACTTTTGTACAATACGGATAGATATATTTTATTAAAAAAAAAATAAAAATAAAATAAAATAAAAAAAAAAAAAAAGAACGGTAATACATATAACGAAACGTTACGTACGATACATAAACTACACCGAGTGTTCATAGTACTTAATCATAAATTAAATTTCTCTTTTCTGTTCTGTTCCTTTTATGAGATTGAAGAGTGTGAATGACGACGCGAATGAAACGGTTCAAGTGTCCCAACGAAGAAGAAACGCATCTTTCGATACTGCAGAAAGGGTTATCGATAGTTGAGTCAAACATTTTTTTTTTTTTTTTTTTCTTTTTTTTTCGTATAGTTGGTTTGATATAAGTGCCTTTGGAAAAGCATCCTTGATCGGCCCATGTCTTTGATTACGTATATTTTTTTTTTTTTTCTTTTCTTTGTTTTCCTCGACGTACAGTAAGAATACAACGAATCCATCGAAGGATTTTTGAGAGGTATGGATGTTTGATTAGCATTAACTGAGCGTAACTTTGTATACATTGTTGTACATTCTTGCATCGTTTAATAAAAAAAAAACAGTGTAAGATATTCTCAGGTTTTTCAATGAGAAAACGACAATTTTTTCTTTTTCTTTATAAATAGTATTTATTAAAAAAAATGATCAGGCAATTTTTTTTTTTAAATTAAATCGAACAGTCACGCGTCTCGCAATCACTCAAGCAAAGATTACATGATTAATCAAACGCACTCTCGAGTTTCGATCAAAAATTATGTTTTTGTTTCGTTGTACTTCTGCATTCTGCTCTCTAATGTTTCTTCGAGTTTTTCGAGAGCTTTTCATATTTGCTTTTGCTCGAGTACCAGAGGGCGAATGGAATTGCCAATGACGGGAGCGTCATAACGGCGAAAGCTGCCCAATCGACCTGCAAAACAAAATCGGCGATTAATCGACAAAAAAGACGTAAAGACGCGAAGTATTTGGAATTTTTTTGTTTTAGTGCCGAAAATAAAAATTTTGATCGATGTTTTTCGGAATTTTGAAAAACATCGAAAAAATGATCGATCGATGTTTTCATCGATTTCATCGAATAAAATTTTCAGTAAAATTTTTATCATATATATTGTACGTATAATTTGTTTCGTGTTTCGGAAAAACGGCGACGTACCACGTGAGACGAGAATTTCTTGGCGTAATCTCTGAAGGAAACGATGAGACCCTCGCCAGGCGCGCTGCTTACGGCAACCTGAAGCCTCGGGGCGTCTTCGGTACGACGGTACAAAACTTCGGCGGACGTAAAATTGAAATATCCGTGTTTACGCGGCTTGACGATAACGGTGTGCGTGACGTTCGTAAACGGCGCAACGCGGTCGATTCTCGCGTTCAATTCGCCGCTCACGTGAGAAAAGTGATCAGGATGGAAAGAATTGTCGGTGATCTCGACCTCGAGGGCTGCTGCGCTTCCAACGTTGTATACAGTGTACTGCAAAAAAAAAAAAAAATTGTTTAATTAATAACTTTTTTTTTTTAATATTGTCATTGCAATTTTTACGAAATTTACGAAATTAAGCGAAATATACCTTAACAATGATATCCATATTTTCAACTAAATATTTGTTTAGTATATGTTTGGATACAAGCAGTCTTGCTGCCTCCGGTTCGGCTTCTTCGGCACATATTGTTGCGCAGAGAGCTGCGACGGCGACACATAAAATATGGAACTTCATTCTGTAAAAAGATATTTTGTTAGATACATAACGATGGGATATTCAGTGATTATATGACATAGAAATGGGGGATATTATGAAATAAAAAAAAAAATTAAGGGAATTTAGTTTACGTTGTACAAACGGTGATTTTTTTCGGGAGTAGAATGGATTAAAATAGACTGAAGAACGGAGCTAAACTATGAAGTAAAATGGAGCAAAAACAACAGAAAACTTATTGGTTGATTGTTCACAGATATTTTTATTGAAGAACTCGTAATAATTGATAAATTTCATAGATAAACGGTTGGAATTACTGTCATATGCTTAGAATCGATCAGCCGGATCGGAGTGTCTAGAGACGAGAGAAACTCCTTAATTTACAAATCTTATTAATTCCGCAAGTACGTTAAACCGAACGTTAATAATAGAAGCACAAGATGAGAGTATTAAACGCCTTTCTTTACGAGTATTAATTGATTTTGGAGTAATTGATAATTCGTGAAAGCTCACCTGCTCTGCGACGAATAACCTGCGGTAAACACACACACGAAACAAACTGACGATTCTGTCGAGACGACGAGCGCCGCGTTACTGAAAAAAGTGCCAACAGCGCCCGCGTTCACTGCCACGTTTCGGCGGTGAGGCAAACATCATCGTGAACGTTTTTCCGCCACGTTAGCATACGTAACTTCCGGTTTGTGCTCCATCACGAAATGTACCGCTTGATTCAAAACGGAAATATAGCTTGAAAAATCTCAGTGTTCTTTTACTCGTAGTAGTTTTTCTAGTTAGCATAAGTAATTGTACAATTTCAGTGTTTACTTCAGCCGCTGATTTGCTCCAAACATACGGTGCAAGTTATTTTATTACGAAACCATCGATTTCTTTGTTTTTTTTTCAACTTGGATATGATAATTCAATTTATTATTGTCAATTATCACGAATCATAACATCGTATAGCATTTTGTAATAATACAAAGAATATCATAGAGTAATATTGAACAAAAGAATGCGATTTCTAAGATGAGTTCGTTCGCGTCTCGACACTGAAATTCGAGAACGCAGCGCGCGATCTCGTTTTGACAGCTCGCACGAGCGGCGCCGCAAAACAAAACAAACACACAACTTTTCGATGACACTCTGAGTTCTAATTACGACTAATTCTTTCGTCTTTCGGTGTGCGACAACAATTTTCGACAAAATCGACTTCGAAATGGCAGCGAAAGTTTATCAGCCCGATCACGAGCTCGAAACAAGAGTTAAGAAAGGTTAGGTTCGATGTTTAGCCCGAGGCTATCGCCCGATAACGATGTTTCATTGTTGTTTTTATCGTTTAGCAACCGAAAGAATATCGGAAAACATGCATATCGTCGCCAACGAGCCATCATTGGCGTTTTATCGTCTTCAGGAACACGTAAGAAAGGCTCTTCCACCAATGGTTGAAAAACGCGTCGAAGTACTGGCGCTGCAACAACAATTGCAGGGACGTTGCTACGACGTTGAATACGCCGTTAGCGCTGTAAAAACAATGCAGGGAGCAGAAAAAAGCTTCGACAATACACTTGAATTCATCAAGAATGCCATTTTTTTCAAACAACAATTGAAATACGAAGAACAGAGACGAAACAAAAAAGACGGCAACAGAGACAGCGTTTACAAAAGATTGTCGGCTCATATTCCCACTTTGGATAATTTGCCGGATGAAATCTCCGATGTCGTCAGAGAAACTGCAAACCGAGTCGAATCGATGATGAATCACGCGAGACATTCGAACGAATTACAGAGATCCAATACTACGCACAATTAACTTGTTTTCGAGTCGATTGTTATTTTACTTGTTATTCGCATATTCTTTGTCACTCAATATTGTCGTAATGACCAATCGAATGGAAGACTACAAAAAAGATAACGAACTCTGAAACTTGATCCTCTATAACGCATCATTGAGTTGTTTACATGTTCAGAGTTATATTTTGAATTATTTTCATGATGCAGTCTTCTCTAATGAGTTGTCGAGAAGATGAAATTACAAGAAAAAGTTGTTAATCTTGATAATTCTGTCCCAGTAATCAAGGTATTTGCAAGTCTGGGGTCATTTTTTTTCTTAGTCAATTATTAATAAAAAAAGTCTGTCATAATGAATAATAAAAAACGTGAATTATAAGCTATTAGTATCGAAGCGAAGATTTAACACGATATGACGTGTAAGTCGTTGTCTAATGGAAATTGTATGCAAATGAACTTTTAAATGTATCGAAGAACATACGAAAAAATAGTTGGTGATTTCTACATTATTTCCTTATGAAATCTCTTTGCTGACAAATCTTTTACAGTGAGAAAGCATTGTCTGTAACTTAACTTTCTCGTGGAGAATGTTTTGTGGGCAATGAAATTTAATAAGGAAGAAATCTGGAAATTCCTAATTTTCCGAATTTTTTTTTTTGTGAATCCGTAAATTGTAGAGATTAAAAAATGCAGACTGTCTTCACCAATCATCGCTTTTCTAATTTTTTAACGTGTTATTTATGTGAAAACTCGATTAATCTGATTTTAGCTCAATATGTTGACGTTCACTGAAGTTGATGCCAATTTAGTGATTTTTCAATAAATGTAAAATTTTATGAAATTTAAATTAGTATATCGATTATTGTCGAAATAAATACCTGAAATTTACAGTGGGAGTGCCGCTTATTCATTAAATTACAACCCAACAAGTTTAAAAAAAACGGAAGCAGAATTTTCTTTTTTAGAGAGAAAGTAAATATTTATTCGTATTTTTATAGCTCTGACGGTTTAGACGAAATTTAATAACAATCAATTTCGATGATAATTCGATGTATGCATCAAATTTCAGATCGATTCATTAAAATTTGCGACAGCTATTGTGTTAACGTTCTTTTTGGCACACGTTTTTTTTTTATTGTGATTTTCGATGTTTATCATAATTTTGAAGATATTGACACAAAAATTTCGAAAAATTAAAAAAGAAATGCACTATTTCAAAATGCATTATCGACGCGCCCGAAAAAGTATGACGAAAGCCTTTCACATTGTTGCGCTAGATGACGTTGAATCTCGGTACGAGTGTCGTCTGGTAGTGTCGTACAAGAAGCTTCGGGTGTGTGTACACCGTGACCGTGAGACCGTGAAAGTTGGAAATCCGAGTATGACGGACATGTGAAATTTTTCTTTCAATCATCGTTCGCACGTTAACACATTGGTCCTATCGAATTTTGTGATAATGAATAAATGAATCGTCTCGTCGCAGCTGAAGGGTAAGTCATTGATTCACATAATAGAATATTGTAGGTTATAATTTTCGCAAGCTTTCGATGAAGGGGTCAGCTGTGCGACAGTTAGGTCGATGAGCTTTCTAACGCCGATAGATATTCACGCTGCAGTAGTCCCGCTATATAACACTCAAAATAATTTAATTCCCGTCGCGTTGAAATAAAATATATACATTTATATTCTACGAATCTTTCGAAATCGATGTAATTATAAATGTCAGTGAGGAAACAGTTAATTGTGGTTAATGCGAGAAACCTTGTCGAAAAATTCACGAAAGAGAAAAAAAATTTTAAATTTTTTGGGTTAACAGCGTAGATTAGTAGTTCTTGTCCCACTGATCAAACTTTTATTACACCTGTCGCGTTGTCAAGGACATTTCTATTCGCTAGAATTGTGGAGCAATAATTAAGTAACGACCGTTGGCTGTATACATTCATGCGGTGTCCTGTCACTCGATCGCTTATCAGGCAACACACATTTATAAGTATCCCGATGATGTAACACATTTTCCTAACAAAGACGACGAATAAAAGAATAAAATTTGCGTTGCGCGTAAAACTAGCAAACAGCCATTTGCATGCAACATTGTTGCGAGGCCATCGAGAGTCGTTTCGTCTCGTTTCGTTGAGGTTCGAGTTCAAAGACTCGTCGGTCCAGACGGCCCAGTTTCGTGACAGGACCCCTCTCTCCGTCGATTAAACCGACGGGAAGGTCGCCCTTGGGGCCACGACAGTGAGAGACCATGATCGTAATTTTTTATCCCAACATAATAATATTTGACAACTCACTGCGATGAATCTCATAACTCATAAGTTTTAGTTATGAACGGAAAGAGGTCATGGTCGTGGGTCTCGGTAATTTGCAAAACGGACGTGCGAATTGACTGACAGTTTATTGGTCGTCGTCGCCGTCTGTAGATCGCCATTTTTTTTTCTCACCCGGTTTAGCCACACGTGGCGATCGGTGAAAACATTGTTTAGTATTACACTGCAATAATTAATTCTCCGCGGAAGAAACAGATCGACTTTTAACTGCATCATTTCGATAATTCATCGATCTTTTTTTCGAATTCTGTTATTGCCGATATCGCTCGTAGTTTGTGTGAACACGAGCTAATAACTCATTGGATATCTACTAATGACCGTTGCATCTAACATACCGCTCCCCGGATGAAAAAAAAAGAGAGGTTACGTCGCTTCTAAAGACGCGGTAATTAGTTGATGATGAGAGTACGTACGCTCATGGCACACATTCAATTTAATGCATTGCGAATGTCTCAACCTTCGTTATACAGTTGGTATTAATAATACGCGGTTGAATCTTTCGAGAATCGCCACGCGGATTCTTATCTTTATGATCAATGATAAACTTACCTATATCGTTAGCCGCCTATTCATTACAATGTGGGAGTCGTGATTACTTAAAGGCGATGTAATCACTCTTTCGCATCGCATCGCGAAATTTACTATAAAAAATTACGGTAATTTTTTTTTAATTACCTCGTGAATCGATTCGAATTTTTTTTTTTCGCTGACCACGAAACGGTAACTTATCTCACCTCTCCTTGATATTTGATACAAAAGTTCGGCCCGAAAAAAAATTAATGTTTGTAAAATATAATTTAAAAAAATCTTACGAAATTTTATTCAAAAAAATTCCATAAGATCGAAAAATAAATTATTTTAGATAATTATCTTTCCGTCGAGAGGCAGTCGAAAATGCTGAGATCGCGATGCATGTACGATATTACGAGAAAAAGATAACATGTGTTGTGACAGAAAGGGAACATAATAAAAATGCTGATCGGGAATCGCGTGATATTACGAGGCGAAACGCGAGATTCGCTGAAACGACTTTTGTGAGAAAGTCGTACGCCTCTTCCCGAGCGGATGTATATTATCGTATTTCGCGAAGGAATATCCGGAGCTTTGATTTTAATTATTGAATAAAGAGAAATAGGAATTCAAAGAAATAGGTTATGAATAGTACGTTCGGAAGGTCAGGACGCAACTTTTTGATTTTACGGGATTTGTTTATTAATTTTTTTTGCATTTTGTCTCAAAAACAAATCCGGGAACCGGTCGCAAGAATTATCTTTTCAAAACATCGTACTCCAGGATCCCTCGAGGTCAGTCCGGCCTTTCGGAGTCCGCGTTGAATTGTTTAATTTTTGTGAGATTTATTGTTTTTATTTTTTAAATATTTTCTTAAAAACAAATCCGGGAACCGGTCGTAAGAATAATCTTTTCGAAAGATCGCATTTTTGATGGGAGCTAAAAAAACTGTTTGTATCTAATGTGACAAATTAACTATAATAAAACAAAATTAAAAAAAAAAAAAAAAAAAAAAAAAAAAAAAATTATTATATTAAAAAAAATTAAGTAAATTTTTTATTAACATCGCCGACAAATGCGAAAAATACATCGATACAGAGAGAGATAATTAACGGATCTTACGATAGTATAGGTACAACATAGTGCAACATAATCCAAGAACAACATGTTTCGCATCGTTTTTTCGCGTCTATTAACGATTTCGCATCTAATAACGATTAATCGCACTTCAGTCATTCACATCCGTATAAACTCCTCGATAACCACGTATTACCGCAAAAAATTGATTTGATCCCAAGAAAAGAGAATTTCTGATTGTTTTTGTGGCGTAGCGGTATAAAAAAAGTTTGAGCGTTGCACTTGTCAATAGTCACGAAATTAACATATCGATGATGTTATACCAAAAAAAAAAAAAAAAAAAAAAAATCTGCACACGCCGCGCGAATTAAATTGCGGAAAACCGTCGGAGTTATAATCGACCGCATTCATAATTGAGTTAACACTGTACATGCGGCACGAGGCATCGAGAACCATAATAATTTATTATTATTCTATACGCGTGCCGTTGGGAGAAACCGCGAAAAGTCATACGCACTTACGCACCGACAGCGTCGTCTTTGCATTCCCGAGTGTCGCGCGGAGCCCGCGATACCTTCACGAAATTCAAAACCACGAAGTTATTTCGTATTCCCGTCCAGTTTTTTCAGCGGCGAGGACATTTCTTTTGTTTTTTTTTACCGATGCATCACCCGGAAGTAAAATCGTAATAAAAAATACCGGTTGGTAAAACCATCTGGCGGTCCTGCGCGCGAAGCTTTTATTAATAGCATCTCAGAGGTTATATATTCACAAACTGGAGCAACACATCGAACTTCGTTCGCCTCGACGAGCATCGCTCCAGTGATTTGTCAGTCTATTTAAAACATCGAGAAATCGTTACGATTTCATACGAATTTAGATTGATTTATCCAATCGATGTGTAATTGTACGTAATGCATGAATTTAAATGGAATTCGTTCGATCGCGCGGCATAATAATTTTTCCGCGTTTGCTATATTTTCGTATTTATAGGTTATAAATATTCATACATCAAAAGAAACTTAAGAATTTTCGCGGGAATTTATTAATCTTCGCGTATCTTTGAAAGGGAATTATCGTAAAGTGTTCGACAATTACCGGCGCACCGGTACGTCAGTATACTCGCGTACTTTCGTTGTATGACGTCACGAAGAAACATTAAACTCTCGTCGAACGTTGCTGTTTAGCCTTTTTCTTAACTTGGGTCATCGAATCACACGTACGCGAGGGCTATTGTAGTGGTTGCTGCATGCTGTTGTATGTACTAAGCGGCGATCGACACGGCATTCCACGAAGCTTCGCGGTGACCTCGGTCCCCATAAGTAAGTAAGAGTCTTCTTCGTCGGAAGGCTTAATGGGGGGTTTTTTCGCGAATTTTTATCCCCTTTAATTGAAACGTGACATCGAGAGCAATAATTCTTGACGGAAGAACGTAAAATAAAAACATTAGCAAATTCTCCGAAATTTAATTTAATTAAAATTAATTTCTAACGCGAAATAGTGGAGCGAATAAATATAAAAAAAAAAAAAAAAAATTATTGTAAGAACGAATTTAAATAATTTGTATTCGGGATTTTATTAACCAAATTAAAATTCTTTGTCGAAAAATCGTTTTTGAGACAAAAATCGAAAATAAAAAAAATAAGTAAATACTCCGAAATTAAATTTAATTGAAATTAATTTCTAACGCGAAATAGTGGAGCGAATGTAGATATTAAAAAAAAAAAATTGTTGTAAAAACTAATTTAAATAATTTGTATTCGGGATTTTATTAATCAAATTAAAATTCTTTGTCGAAAAATCGTTTCGTGAGACAAAAATCGAAAATAAAAAAAATAAGCAAATACTCCGAAATTTAATTTAATTGAAATTAAATTTAATTTAATTTAAAAATAATTGTTGTAAAAACTAATTTAAATGATTTGTTTTCGAGATTTTATTAACCAAATTAAAATCCTTTGTCGAAAAATCGTCTCTCGAGACAAAAATCAAAAATAAAAAAAATAAGCAAATACTATGAAATTTAATTTAATTCCGGAGCAGACGATTTTTGATATCAAAAAATATTTCTTATAAAAGTTAATTTAACTATAAAAATAAATGAACAAAATTTGATAAAAAAAATATCAAAATCTTCGATCGGAATATCGTCGCTCGTGAGTTTTTTTTATTTTACTTTCTTACGCGACAATGCCGTTGTATTTTCTTTATTGCATCTTAATTTCGTATTACAAAAGAGTGTTACGTTATCGTTAGAAAATATAATCATGTAACCGGATACAGGAAACTATTTCTATACTGTATTACATTAGCCAATGGCTCATTGAATATTCAGATTATTCGAAGCCGTCTCCGGGTGTTTCCTCTTCTTATTTCACCAAAATTCATCGGCATCGACCGGTCTCGTGACTCGCGTTACCTAATACCAAACCTCTCGGTTCGGACTAAGCGTGCGGATCGGCACGCCTCGGTCCAGAGACGAGAGAGATGAACGTGATTTCTCCTGTAGCTGAATGAATTAATTATCTCCCATAGCGAACGAATAAACGCATCTTTAACTTTAATAGTACCGACGAAACACGTTTTGCCGATCGCGTAAAAAAAATTTTTTCCGAACCGCATTTTTATATCGAATGTTAATCTGAAAAAAATTAAATGGGTAGCAGATTCGTGATCATCGGGAAAAAAAAACTCGAATACCGTTCTAAAACGATTAGTGATCTAAAATTAGTTTAAAAATAAAATTAAAAAAAAAAACATCGCGATTTCCGGTATTTTTAAACAGCGATGTCTCCGCTTCCCAACTGAAATACGAAAAATCCGACACATCTATCGTATTTCACAGAAAAAAAAAAAAATGTTCATCGACACGGGTTAAAATACTTTGCGGAGTTATTGAATCATTTTTTCGCGCTATTAAAGAACTTTGCAAAACGCTTAAAAAACACGATAAAAAAAATTATAATTTTGTTGCTTAAAAATGAAAAATTTTGAATAAACATTAAGACCGCATATTTCCGCGTATTTTTTTCTGTCGCACTAAAAGCCGACAACAAATTTTTACCTAAAGTCAACCGTAAAATCATGAATAGTAAATAAAAAAATATCTATTTCTCACGTCGCTGAATTCTATTTTCACCCAATCGTACCGGTGAATTTACTTTAAATACGATAACAATAAACGAGTTTTGAAAATTGTTTACGTGTTTTTCTAATGGTAAACAGATTTTGATCGCGAGATCTTCGAAGTAACGTGAAAGAACGCACGTAGCTCCGCAAAATAATTTATTAGTTTTATTAAAAAAAAGATCGAAGCGCTTTACGAAATATTGTAAAACAGTCCGCGTAGTATCGAACCCGTCGGAGTTTTTCAATATCGTCGACTTAAGAATGAGAAACATGCATAGCGTTTGAAAAAGAGATGAAAAAAAAAAAAAAAAAAAAAAAAAAAAAACTTTAATCGGATGCGAGTAGATGAGTCTCTGCGTTCAGTCACCAGACAGGTTACGATGAGAGACAAGGATCGCGCATACAAAAGTAAGCCGGCGTCGTCGTCATTTCGGGACACACGGGGTGGAGTGAATCTGGGAGTAGCGAGAGTGGATAGTTACCACACAACTGACTGGACAGTCAATGTTGTTGCTCGACGATATCTGTTCTCACTCGCTGGCCCGCGCGTAGCCAGGGTAGAGCAGCAGTGGCTTTGTACTCTCAAGCGTTTCGGCTTCGTAGCGTCGAACGCCGTCGCGTAAATTTATATAAATAAAAAATTTTAAAAAATTAAAAAAATATCGTATATTCAAATAAACAATAAATAATAAATATATACATCGCGAATAAAAAAAAAAAAAAAAAAATTAATCGATTATATTTTTTTTGTCAAACATCGCGAATGGAATTCCATTCGAATTCGCCGGCTGAAAAATCCGTCAGATCGTCAAAGTTTCGATCTTTGACGATAAATAAAAATCGTTGAAAAAGTGATTTAAGTCTCTAAACGCGAATGGGATATTTTCGGTTCTGCCAACGTTTACATAAGAGGTATGTAAAATCAACATTGGCATTGCACTCGTTAAAGCCGAATAGCATAAACTCGTCTATATATGTAAAATAAGACTATAAGCAACGTGCGTCGTGTCAAATCGCACGTGATGTACCGCAGACTACGAAGAACTCGTGAATGATCTTATTTTTAGGGATAAACCCAACAGATTCGCTGACGAGACACAGCTTTTTCTTGCGATAATATATTGCCGCGTAAATGCGCGACTGCGCGTTATTTTTGTTTCGATATATCGAAATTCGTAAGAACCGAATTAATTTTTCTCGCGTTGCAATCTTTTAGTAATAGTGTCCGAGAAATTGGGATTTTCCATTGGAAAAACGAAAATTATACTGAAAAACGTATTGAATTATAGTTAACAAATGTATAGCTATATATGGCAAAAAAAATGGTTATTTATCGTTAATAAATATCCGTTAACCGAATATCGAGTTAATATTTAATTTGACTGAATAAAAATCGATAATAATTATTATTAAAAAATTATTTTTGTCGCAATTGAGATTTCGTATTAATATTTTTATATTTAATTTGCCATATCGCGATCTCTACATTTTTTAATTGTGAATAAAGTCTTTTCTCAGTGGAGACGCAATTTTATATATATTTCGATCGTCTCTAACCGATTCATCGCTGATACATGTTTTTTAATTAAACATTTGACTTCACTAATATCGTAGAGGTCACAGCGACGAGTACCGAGTATTTTGCGTTGCGTTGATTAGCTGACGAATCTTTCTTCTGCGACGAGTACCGAGAATTCCGCGTCGCGTTGTTTGGCAGACGAATTTTTCTTAAAAATGCGCGCAATACAAATACTTTACTGATAAATCTTTTCGCACGCGAATAACGTGAATCGAATTATCATATTTATTATTCCGAACCGATTAAATTTATTTCACGTATGCAGCGGCAGATGAGATAAATCGATGGATTATAAATCGCAACAAAGTACAAGTTAATCGATGAAAAAAATAATAATCGATATTTCTCTTTGACTAATCACTCTATTGAGACAATTAATTTATTCTGATTGGAATCTTCGGAAGGATTCATCGTCGTATTTATCGAATGTAATCGAATATTTATCGAATGCAATCGATTATTTATCGAATGTAATCGACTATTTATCGAATGTAATAAATTCGCAACAACCCGACGTTCCCTTTATGTAGATCGCGCAGAACGATGAGCTTTCTACGCACCTTTCGCAATAACGTCGGACCCCTCGTCCCCCTCGGAGATTCGCGAATTCAACACGGTGTTCCCGTGTCTTCGGGCGCCTCGCGCGACTAACATGCAGATGTATATATATACGTAAAGCGGTATAACGCGTCGCCAAGAATGTTAGGTGATGAAAGTAAATTATACAACTCTCTACCCAATCTCGAAAGAGAAAGGTGAAGAAGCGTCGGGAATATTATTGTCAAGAATTTTTTTTTTTTTTTTTTTTTTTTTTTTTTTTTTTAATGTTTGACGCGTGTATTTCCTTTCGATATTAACGTAAAAAAATGAAAATGGAAATTGTTTTACACGGTATATGAAACTTTGAAACAAATTTTTTTTGTAATAAATTACAATAATAATGACTTTTGTCAATAAATTCGATGTTTAGTTATCTTCGGTGAACGATAAGACGAGTGTATCTATTACTGACCGCCCGGTGCAAGTAATGCATTATGAACTTCGGAAACTCAATTCATTCATATTACTCACCGCGAGTGTTCGATATTTTTTTTTTTTTTTTTTTTTTTCCGAGTATTCAATAATCGATACGACTAATAATAACGGATGGGATGAATAAATGAGATTAATCAATAATTGGTAGCGGAGCTCTTGAATATAGACAAACGAGACGAATGCTTCGGTAATTACGCATTCAATGAGTGTTTCCGATAGAAAGGTATATGTCGCTACTATATACAAGTTGCCCAACGCGCGGTACCGTGAACTACAGATTGCTGCATCGCGTACAAAAGACGATTTCGTTCTCATTGAATTATAGTCAGTTGTGTGCCGATGAAGCATTTAAATTTCGTATTCCGCGGATACCGCTGCAGTTCCTTTGTTCGAATCTTCGCGGTGAGAAGTGTTTTTTTTTTCTTTTCCACGCTGCCGACGAAATATCGTTCGGAGTATCGATCGGTCGTTCGTATCATCATAATTTTTATTTGTTGAAAAATTCCCACTGAAATACCATATTTTTACCATATTTTGCCGAATTTTTTTTTTTTTTTTTTTTCGTAATTTTGTATCGTCTAAATACCGGTGATGACTTTTTCGGAAATTTTACCGCCAAAAAAATTGAATGAAATTTAGATAGTGACGATTTTTGACAAAAGTGGTAAATCCAATCGCTGTCGCGTATCATTTTTTTTAAGGTGAAAAAACGGTACAATTACCGGTCACATTTACCGCTAACATTTCGGAGTCACCGAGTCAAAAATTGTATTTAAAGTAAAGTAAATTCGCTCCGTTCTGTCGGTATACGAGTATTGAGTTTCGAAGAATTACAGTAAAACTTTCTAATAGATATCAGTATCCTGTGATCCACTATACCGTTATCCCGCGGAGTCGTTTATAGTTTCGTAAATCGGCAATCTATTTGGAACAAAATACATTTTCTCTCGACAATTGTATTAAACGAAATCGTCGCTCGGTTTCGTATCGGTGAGAACGGAATTGCTGCACTGCGTATACAACGTTTCTTCGTAATCGAGTACTACACTTAGTCGACGTAAATCCGAACTTTCGAATAGTTATTGATCCCCTCCAGCGGAGTCCCCCGTTAAATTATCTTGCTATCGTTCATCGCCAGTAATCCTCGCGCCGTGTTACCGCGATGAACGCCGAGAATGTAGAATAATCATTTAACCGCGAGAACCATCGGCCGTGGATCGGTATCAACGTCTCAAGTGCATCTAATGGAAAGCAAAGAGTTTAGTGGTCACACCACGTGTTGAATATACTTGTGGCGCGCGTTCTGCTCGCGAGAGCGATTGCGAGAGTCTATAACTTGGAAAGTCGTCGACCTTGGCAGACATTTGTTTCTTTTTCGTCGGTTTTGCAAGTGTCATCGGTGACGAACGCAAATATCGCGTTCGAAAATTCCGTTCCTTCGTCGATCTTTTTTTTTTTTTTTTTTTTTTTTTTTTTTCGTATTCGTATTTTATTCGTATTCTTTAAATAAATATGACCCCCGGCATCTCGGTTTTCTCTGCTACACGATGTATTCAGTCAAATGGGAATAGAATTTACGAATAGAGAGAAAAAAAAAAAATAAAATAAAAAATAAGAAGAAGTTAATAAGGTAACTATACAGAGATCGAGCGGCGGGTTCCTTATCCTTTTGCTTTTCGTACCGCGACACTCCAAACATTATTCATAAGCGATGCACAAAGCCTTTTCAAAAAATGCCATAAATCATTCTCGATACAACGAGAGTCGATTTCTTGCGTTCGTCTTTAGTTACACGCGTCACCGTCTCGTTTTACCTTTAGACAAAATTCAATCGAAAATTATTTCTCGACGGTCTATTTATCTGCATTGATGAATTAAATTGCTCGAGTGACGCACGAGAAAAAAAAAAAAAAAAAAAAAAAAAAAATTCGTCGTAAATTAGGGTGCAAAATACAATTCAATAATTTCAATTTATTTATCGTTTATAATGTCCATATAAATAAAATAAATAGATGAAAAATATTTTTTATCGTATTATTAAATTAAGTAGAATATTATTTTTTTATTTGTTTATATATTCATTTTATTCATAAAAAATCATAATAAAACAAAAAAAAATGCGTAATGCGTAATAATGCGGCATATAAATTACGCATGTAACTCGCGGAGGTAACCGGTCGACGGAAGTTCGATAACTCCACGCGGGTTATTAATAACGAATTTTTTTCTTTCAGATTCGCGGAATTCATAGGTTTCCTTCGTTCGGTGGAATTAATATCGAAACTATAAAGCGATTTGAAAAAAAAAAAAAAAAAAATGTTGACGAAGTTATTCGAGGTCCACGGAAGATTCTGTGCCGGTCATCCGCTCGAGGTGATCGTCACTACATTGACAATTACCGCATGTATGCTTAGTCTCGAAACCGGAAGTCCCCAGACACGGGACGGGAGACTTTCCGGAGCGGCGACACACTGTTGGCACGGGCGATGCAGTTCCGAAGTGAGTATCAACGATCGACGGTTTAGGTAGTTCTGTCGCTTCGTGTTTATTTCGCAACAGTTCGAGAAAAATGAGAAAAAATTGCAAATACTTCGCGATGATATAAAAATCTGAAAAAATTCATACATATTAAAGATAATGAAAATATTAATTTTTCATAATAATAATTCCAAAATGTTATTAACAAATTGATGAAAAAATAAATTAGTCAAAATTTTTTTCGAAAAACAAACTTTTTTTTTTATGAAATTTATTTGTTCATTTTTCGTGAAAACGTATGAATTTTTTCAGATTTTTCAATTTGCTTTGAATTTTTTACTTTTATATGGAAAAAAATGTGCGAAAAAACACAAAATTCAAAGGAAATTGAAAAATCTGAAAAAATTCATACGTATTTAGAAAAATGAACGAATCATTTTCAAAAAAAAAAAAGTCGTTTTTCCGGGAAATTTGTTGACTAATTTATTTTTTCATCAATTTGTCAATAACATTTTGGAATTATTATTATGCAAAATTAATTTATTCAGTATCTTTAATATGCATACATTTTTTCAGATTTTTCTATCATCGCGAAGTATTTGCAATTTTCTCTCATTTTTCTCGAACTTATGCGCGATAAACACGAAACGAAAGAATTGCCTTAAATAACTAATAATTCAATTATAAAACAATTTTAATAACGAAACTCTATAAAGATTAATCCACAGGATCAAAACGCAGTCGACGCGATAGTTATGACGATAATTCGATGTCTAGCGATACTATTCAGTTATCACCAATTTCGGAATCTTCAGAAACTCGGATCGAAGTATATTCTCGGTGAGTGTAAAGATAATCGAAAACGCGAAAACTTTTACCCATTAAGAAACATTAACTTTTTTCGACAATGGCGCGAGATGAGAGGATCTCAAAATTAGTAATTCGACGAGACGCGATATTACGACGAGGAAGTCGAAGAATAATCGCGTCAAAAAAAAATTTTATGTTACGAAGAACGGGTCGAGAAAAAAAAATCGATAATTTTCTCTCGACGCTTATCACGAATATTTATTTTTTTTTTTTTTTTATCAAACTCTATGAAATTTCGTATGCGCATCTCTATTTTAGAGGTTTCGACCCGACGGAATCCATCTGAATAATTTATTGATAGTAGTTTTTTCGTATTTATTTTTTTCATCGAATATTCAACGTTTCGATGTGATTGTTGCACATTGGAACGTTTCAGAAAATTTAAACAGCGTCACTGTCCCGATAGAAAAAAAATTGAATCGCAATAAAAAAAAAACATTACAAGAAAAAAAAAAAAAAAAAAAAAAAAAAAAAATTGAAGTTCAAGTATCAACAAACATGTGCGTACCTCCGCGTCGATGACGAAAGGTTAGCGTACCATTCATAAAACCGGATCTCTGCGCGGCAAGCTTCGTGTGAAAGCCCCGCGAGCGCCAGTGAAAGTTTCATGGAAAGTGATAGCGTTTCGTTTGCGGTCGTTTCACTGTTCGGCTGCGTGGTGTATAAACCGGCGATTACCGAATTATCCCGGTATTCCTCGTCGCGATGTTACCTTGAAAAACAAAAATTGATAAATAGCCATCGCGACAATGTATTTCCCAATAATTAATAACGTAATTTTGCATATTTCACATCCCTTACAATTTTTCGAAAAAAATGATTTCATTATCAATTTCTCTCCTCAGGTATCACCGGTCTCTTCACCGTATTCTCCAGCGTCGTCTTCACCTCCAGTGTGGTAAACTTCGCGCGTAGCGAAGTTTCGGATCTGAAGTGAGTAGAAATTCGTTGGATAATGAAAATAAATAGATATAAACGACGATAAAGCAAAGAAACTTCTCTAACACGCGATTTTTCATTGTATTTTTTTCAGGGACGCGCTTTTCTTCTTCTTGCTTCTCATTGATCTTAACAAAGCCGGCGTATTGGCGCAGTTAGCCCTGAGCTCGAGGAGCCAAGAGGAAGTACGAGCGAACATAGCGCGAGGCATGTCGCTTCTCGGACCGACGATAACTCTCGACACTCTTGTGGAAACGCTGCTCATCGGCATCGGTTCATTGTCGGGTGTAAAGCGACTGGAGGTTCTCTGCAGCTACGCTTGCCTCGGCGTAGTCGTGAATTATCTCGTCTTCATGACTTTCTATCCCGCGTGTCTGTCTCTCATTCTTGAGGTGAGTATCTCCAAGAAAATCTCCAAAAAAAAAAAAAAAAAAAAAAAAAAAAAACGTTTTCTGCGCTCATCGATATTTTACCGAATTTACCGCACTATTTTTAGTAAATATTATTTTTAATAATTTTAGCTCGCGCGCGGAAGCTCCGGTATGGGAAATCTCAGTGCCGACAAGATACTGATGATGCATTCATTGAACGAAGAGGATCAGAAGCCAAATCCGGTTGTAGAACGCGTAAAGCTGATTATGATTGCCGGACTATTCGTCGTTCACGCGCACAGGTATAACTTATTAATAATTTGCTTGCTTTGCGTAACTTCTGCGTTATTATCAAACGTTACATCGATTGTTAGCGCAATATCCGTTCGTATTATATTCCTCGAAGTATTAGTCACTGTATATCGCGTGCGTGAGGAACGATCACAAGTTACTTATGTGACTATAAAATCCTTTTCGTTCGGATGCCGCAATCCGATACCAATTACGGAAAAATGCGATCAGCCATCGAGGTGCCGATCTTGGGGAATGAGCGCATGAGAACGAAGGCCGCGAGTCTGAAACTAATCGCCGCTCTTCAATTCAACGAGATGAAATCTGGAGATCGAGAGCCGTTTGCGCCTTTTACTTTTCTACGGTCAATCCAATCGTTGTTTCGATATCTCCGCTGCATATTAACCCGCATAACTCGCCGCACCGTCTGAATTACACAAATATATTATAGTTTTTTCTTTTTTTTTTTTTTTTTTTTTTTTAAGTCAAACGGAAGTTTCGAGAGTTACAGGAAAAAAGCGTGACGTTGGAACGATTTCGCAGTGTTATCCCGAAATCTGACCCCCGATACTTTTCTTTACTAGAACGGTATTGTTGGATCGTTTCTTTGTCCCTTAAAGCAGCGGGTCAGGTTCACACGTTGTAACGGATCGCCATATTTATATTCACGTTTCATATTCATAATGGATTATGTCGTTTCGGCGAATGGATGTGTAACCATTCGTTTCTTTGCTCTTGTTTACTCCTACCGAATATTTCATTATTCTCCGAGGAAAAAAAAAAAAAAAAAAAAAAAAAAAAAGAAAAAAAAAAAATCTACGAATTTAATGGAAAGTAAAACTGTTTATTCACGCGGAAAAGAGGCGCGAAGCCTATGAATATCGTTATCTCCGCGTCGCAAGCGTATGCTTCCGTTAAATATTCGGGAAGTTTGATAAAAATAGTTATCTCGAGAGTTCGACGTCTACTTTGGAATGCACGCGCGCAAAAATACGCTTGTCAAGGTATTTTAGAGTTAAATATTACATGAGCGGATGTCAATAATAATCTATGGACAAAAGATCAGATAGCCATTGCGTGTAAAAAGATAAACCAAAAATAAACTTTAACGAAAGTGGTGGTGGTGGTGGAGGATAGAAGAATCGGCAGAGAGCCGTCTTCTCTTGTTAGGTAGACTAGCGGTTTCAGTTTGTGAAAGAAAGGAGCGTCGAGTACACCTTCCGACGTCGTGAATAAAATCCGATCGCTTCGGAGAATTTTTTTTTTTTTTTTTTTTTTTTTTCGACACTATAAACATTTACGTTGAAACTTTCATAATATCGTAATTTCGTGACGTGAATTGGTGGCTATCGAGGATAACGGTAAATCTTTTGGGAAAAGTAGATATATATATATCGTTTTTTTTTTTTTTATCGCTCCGTTGTTCATTAATCGATTGTTTAATCGTTGAAATTGTTTTCCCAGCCGTTGGCCATTCAGACACGGCGATGGGGACGACGCAGTAGAGGGAAAGACATTGCCGATCGATTCTCACATTATAATAAACAATCACAACAAATCAAAGACACCGGAGGATTTTAAGGAACATCTGATGAATTGGCTATCCGTTAGTGCGGACAATATCGTCATATTGATACTTTTACTCGCGTTAGCGGTGAAGTTTATATTCTTCGAGGATAAAGGAGAGATAGCGAAACAGTTGAGATTCAAGGAGGATAAAGATTCGTCGAAATCGCAGTCTCCGGTTGAGGAAAACGCTGTCGACAGTATGCACGCGACGACGTTAGACGCGTCGATCAGACAGAAATTCGGTGTAACGTTACCCTCGTTGCATCAATCTGTATTTCCGCTGTCCGGAATGGGAGGCAATTGGGTAGAAGTTGGAAACGAATTGCCCGTCGAAGTTCAGGATAAAGAGGTGCAAACGGACGGCAGAGCGCTCAGCAGCGACGATACTTTCGGAGAATCAAGCGACGTAAACGAAACACCGAGAACCGTCGAGGAATGTCTTTCTATCTATCGCTCCGAGGTAAGCTGACAATTCCAAACAATCGCTGAACCGATTTGTTTGTTATTTCTTCGCCATCCAAACGCTAAACTGCGTGCAGTTATAATTTTCAAGGTCTTCTTTACGAATGAATTCTGTTGCAGTTGGGTGCGAGTGGACTTACGGACGTTGAAGTAATAGAATTGGTGAAACGAAAGTACATCGCAGCGTATCAATTGGAAAAAGCTGTTGGGGATATGGAACGCGGAGTTGGAATTCGACGTTTGATTGTCGGCGCTGCGGCGCATTTTACCGATGAGCTCTACGATCTTCCGTACAGAAATTACGATTATACCAAAGTTTTGGGTTCCTGTTGCGAAAATGTTGTGGGATACGTTCCGGTACCGGTTGGCATCGCCGGACCATTGCTAGTCGACGGAGAATTGATACACGTGCCGATGGCAACCACCGAGGGATGTTTAGTCGCCTCAACGAACAGAGGAAGCCGCGCGCTGATGAGTTGCGGAGTAACAAGTCGCGTCGTTGCGGACGGTATGACTCGAGGACCGGTAGTCAGATTCCCAAACATCGTTCGCGCGAGTGAAGCGATGGCATGGATGCAAAACGCAACCAATTTCGCGGAGATGAAAAGTCACTTCGACGCAACAAGTAGATTCGCAAGATTAACGAGAATCCACGTGAGGATAGCGGGAAGACATTTGTTCATAAGATTCGTAGCTAAAACCGGTGACGCTATGGGAATGAATATGTTATCGAAGGGAACGGAAAAGTCTCTTCAGGCGGTACAGGAATATTTCACAGATATGGAGATACTGTCGTTGAGCGGTAATTTCTGTACCGACAAGAAACCTGCGGCGGTAAATTGGATCGAAGGACGAGGAAAGAGCGTCGTTTGCGAAGCAGTTGTACCCTCGGAAATCGTAACAACGGTACTGAAAACTACTGTACACTCATTGGTTGACGTTAATATCAGCAAAAATATGATTGGCTCCGCTGTGGCTGGTAGCGTTGGCGGTTTTAATGCACACGCTGCTAATATCGTTACGGCGATTTATATAGCCACTGGTCAAGATCCGGCGCAGAATGTTGGTAGCAGCAATTGTATGACTCTGATGGAACCGTGGGGCGCCGATGGTAACGATCTTTACGTGTCGTGTACGATGCCGAGTATAGAAATCGGTACGGTTGGCGGAGGCACCGGATTACCGGCGCAGGGAGCGTGTCTCGCTATGTTGGGAGTCAAAGGAGCGCATGTTGACGAACCCGGAGAAAATGCTAGCAAATTAGCGCGAATCGTTTGCGCGACTGTTCTTGCCGGTGAATTATCGCTAATGGCAGCTTTGACTGCTGGTCATCTAGTCAAAAGTCATCTAAGACACAACAGGTATATTTCTGTTTTGAAAAATCGAAAAAAATCGAAATGTTTCGAAAAATCGAAAAAAATCGAAATGTTTCGAAAAATCGAAAAATATCGAAATGTTTCGAAAAATCGAAAGAAATCGAAGTGTTTCGAAAAATCGAAAAAAATCGAAATGTTTCGAAAAATTGAAAAAAATTAAAATGTTTCGAAAAATGGAAAAATCGAAATATTTCGAAAAATCGAAAAAAATTGAAATGTTTCGAAAAGTCGAAATGTTTCGAAAAATCGAAATGTTTCGAAAAATCGAAAAAAATCGAAATGTTTCGAAAAGTCGATATGTTTTGAAAAATCGAAAAAAATCGAAATGTTTCGAAAAATCATAATGATAGTGTTTTTCGTAAATTTAACTAACATTTTTTCGTTTTTTTTTCTTAGATCATCAACGACCGTTAGTAATCCAGTGAGTTCGACACGAAGTGAAGGAGTACACTTAACGGTGCCAAATTTAATACCAGAGCTTCAAGCGCTCTGCACGGACGCGAATAAATCTTAGCGTTGAAGTTAATACGTTATTAATATTAAATGCCGTTAATCGGCGCGGTGATTGACAATTGGTATCGCAACTTGTGAGTCGCGTTACGATGATGACACGAGACGAGAGAAACTCGGAATTAATCGGATCTGAGAGATAAAAAAAAAAAAAGCGAAACCTCGTCGTTCGACTTGTCACTGTGTTGACAGTAAATGTGTATATCTCTGCGTATAATTTATAACATACTGTAAATGTCAACTACAGGGTCGTTAATTATATAGTGGAATACCGAGAGGCGCAATATCCGGCGCACCAAACAATGTTTTTTTTTTTTTTTTTTTTTTTTTACGATCGACAGAGGAAAAATCGAACGCAAGAAGTCGGAGGTGCAATACTATTTAATTGTTTAATTTATGTTTGCGGCCTATCGATTATCCGATGAAAGGGCGAATATCGGTTCGATGAAAAAAATCGATGTACACGAAAGCGACGAATAGAATATACGAAAGTTATAAGATGTATTATACTTTTGTAAAATTCGTGGAGGACGAAGCTGGTACTTCGTTTAACGATTAATCGACGACACATAGATCGTTGCATTAATCGCGAATGTTATTCTTCCATAAATATTGAACGTTTTCTCGTGCTACGCTCACCGATGAACTTCGAGTGAATTCGCTGAAATTTGTGTTCAGGAAACAGATATGAGTATCGATCATTGAAACGAACGAAGGCTCACCGGGATTTCCTATTATTTGAGGCCTAAAAAAAAGTGCGCGGAAATAGTAATTTGGATGCGAGAAAATTATGCATTTCGCGGAATGTCTATACGGCAAGTGAAAGAAAAAGATTATACTCTCTATCATTAAAAACTTCTATCGGTAGATGAAGATTATAAAGAATGTGCGTAGAGAAAAATGATTTACGCCGAAAAAAAAAAAAAAAAAAAAAAAAAAAAAAAAAAATCCGATTGCTTTAGATTTTATGTTGCGCCGGTAACGTAATGTTTTAATAAATGTACAAAATGTATATCGAAATATCGAGAAGCCTTAGAAGATTTAGTAGATTAACGCAAAGAGCTATACATTAAATTATCATTTAAGAAAATACCCAAATGGTAAATGGTAAATTCCCATGTAGGAAATAATTGTATACCGTATTACCTGCCGATAGCCGACTTTGTCGTCGATTATTATTTTTTTTTATATTAAAAGAGAAGATAAAAACCATCGTCTGCATTCGTTATGAGTCTATCAACGATTTTTTCTTTACGAGAGAAAAAAACAACGCCGCGAGGAATATTAATAACAGCGCAATATTGTTTTTCACATTGCGTTTCTATTTTTTTTTTTTCGATCCAGCAAAAGTATAAAAATGTTGTGCAATGCACTCTAAACGCGACAATAATTTATAGTATTAAAAAAAAAAAAAAAAAAAATTATCTGGAAAATCGATGTAAAATAATTCTAATAATACTTCCACGCATTATACGGGGTTTTGATTATGCAAAAAAAAAAGAAAAAAATATCATGCAAAACTTCGATCCTCCGTTCCCGCATCGGCGACGTCGCGGCGGCTTTCACATCTTCTCGTACGTTTCCTCGTAGCCGCATTCGGTACACGTGTGACTATAATCGTCGCTGTCCTCGTTGTACGTATCCTCGCCGAATGTGTGAGTGTGCGATGCTTTTTTTGTTTTATCGTACAGAGAACTTCGAACTTCCATTCTCAATAGTTTTACCTGCAAAAACGCAAAAATATTATTCGATAGAATAATTATAGAAACGTTCTGCGATTTGTTAATTATATCAGATTCATTACTTTTTTATTGAATTTCTTGATCTTTGTCTCTTGTCTTTTTATATCGCGTTTTTCTCGTTCCTCTAGTAGTTCTTCCTCTGTTCCCCACACCTCCAGTGCTCTCTTCTCGATTTGCAAATGAAGATACAGCTTCATCTCACCCCATCGCACGTTGTGAGGATTTTTTCTAACGATAAACTTCAGAGGCGGTTGTCTCTTATCGAAATCGCAATCTTTCAAGAGATATTCTTCCTTTGCCTCCGTTTTGGTGATCAATGAATGTTTATCATTACTGTCTCTGAATGGTGGAAAATTTTTTTCGTCTCAACCAATAGGCAATCAAATCGCATTTTTTCAATAGCCAATGAAAATAGAGAATTTTGTTTACCTGCAAGAATCGCACACAGAATAATCGAATTTCTGCAAAAGGTAAGAATCTTTGAAATCTTTTTTGCAATCTTCGCAAACTGGAAATCCGCTGACGATGGGCGCCGGCTCATCGGCAATCTTGAGCTGAAAAATGTATAATGATAAGATAATTTTCGTAACGAAGGGGAAGCGGAGGTAAATTATTATTTTCTACCATTTCCGCCTCCAAATCATCGTCTTCTTCGATGAGAAAACCGCCACCGCTATCGACAACTTTCTGCCCCTGTACTTTGAGTGTTCGAGATTTTGCGGAGTTGGGATCACTGCTATTAAACAGAATTACGGAGTTTGGGAAATTAAATAATGCCGATTCGATCGATTTATTCATCTGGAAAATTTTCGCGGCATTTTTTTACTCACTTTTTCGCGTAAGGATGAGCGACAATCTTCGATTTTTTTAACAGCAAAGCTCGCTGCCGATTACGTTCCGCTCGTTCTAAATCCCACTGCGGCGATCGGGGTCGTTCTTTATCGCCGATTTCATTATTTTTCAGTGTTTCCGTATCCGTTGACATTATTCTATGTAACGTACTTTTGTTTTCGAAGACACAGTATTAACCTCTGCCGATAAATGTCGGTTAATTCTTTCTTCGATGTATAAATTGAGCTATAAATACGTCGCGCGTCTCACCGCACGTTACGACGTCACATTGAACGATTTATTTGTTTACAACCGATTGTTTTGATTACACTTTCGCGTTTTTTCTTACAGGCAATAAATTGGACCGCGTCCGCGAGGGTTTTTTTTTTACAGACAACAAAACGCCCTCTACGATTGTAATGTTGTGGAGCAGACGAAAAACGTCTTGTTCTACGGGTGCAGGTTAGAGTCTGCCGACCGGATAAACGGCTTTGTACTAAATTATGATGGCAAGCAAAGGATGGAAAGTGAGTAACCGATAAGTCATTAGATTCTTTATTTGTATTGTCTATAAAAAATATAATATCGCTGTAACTTCAAAGATACCGAGGCGAATTTCGAGTTTTATTGATTCACCGTTATATCATTGTTTTTTAGGTCGTTCAGGCTCACGTGCCAATGATACGATTTCGCAAAGGCGGTGCCAGTAGAGGTAATTTATTATTGTTGATTGGATAACGAGATAGAGTTGTGACATTAAGTACAAGACAAGAAATGGTTAAATAACAATGTGCACATCGATAGCCACTGCAGGTGCGGCCGCAACTCCATCTGCTTCGCCAGGGGCGGCTCCTAGAGCGGGTGCTGCTGGGGCAACTGGACCGCAAGTCGTTGCTCTGCCGATCATCGAAGATTTTCAGCTACCATTTAGGTTTCAAAGAAGACCGATTGATTCCAAGGAGATCGAATATATCAATGTAAGAAAAATAAACAAAAATAAATGATTTTATCGCCCCCGACAATAATTTTTCGCTCAAAATAATATCTTTGATATGTTTCAGCGCGGAGGCCCCGAATGATCGTGTGACACCCGACTCGTTTAATGACAAAAAAGCAAACAATGATATTCGCATAGTGTTATAAATTACTTGTCAAATACGCCAGTATTCGAAACGGCGATGTAATATAAAATAAATAAAAAAACATTTTCACCGCAATGAAAAAAGGCAAAAGTAATAAAACAGCGTAACGATCGGAAAATTTGTGTTTTGACATAACTTCGTAATGTAGTAAAACTCTACCCAGGGCCAGGGTCTGCTATTTTTATTCTATCTGCCGGCTCGGAGAACCGAGCGTTTCTGGAAGTTTTCATCGCGTCAGTTAGGAGGGGGGGGGTTCGCGAAAAGTTGAGTCATATGAAAGAATTTTCGTCGCCTTCCTCGCTAATCCTCGTATACAAATTCGTTGGATCTTTTGAAATTGTATATAAAAAATCTCGCGCACGACAACAACGCGCAGGAGTCGACGCCCCCCGAGAGTCAAATAATACGAAAAGTCAAGTGACGAGCATTCGAGAATTATGCCGGGGGGTTCGAAGATTCATCGCGACGGCCTTGTGCTATTGACAAAAATAGCAGACGACAGTGCGCTACTGGCTTTTCTGCCGTGAAAATCTCTCTCAAATCTTTCGTCTCCTCGCCTCTCCGCTTTGGCCTTCCATCTTCCGCGCCCCGTGTGTGTTGTGTGTTGTGTCCGCGTCCCACACCCTGGATGTGACGCCCTGGATGTGACGAATCGACGAAACAAAAATTATCATTTTTTTTCTTCTCATATACTCCCCATCCCCACCGTTACGACAGTCGCGAAAAACCGATAGGTATGAATCGCACATCCACAAGATACAATAACGAAAGATTAACGAACGAAACAACACGAAGACAAATGGCCGATAATACCGAATTCGGTCCCCGAAAGACACTTATTATTTTGGCTATAGTAGCCGGATGTTTCGCTGTTTTGTGGCCTAAAATATTCTATCCGATGCTCAGCGGACCTGTCAATAATATACCCGCAACGACGGACGTACCTGGTGAGTAACGATATTTGCGCAATCGAAATAATAAAAATTCAAAATAAACATCGATATTTCGTAAAATACATTTTTCTTTGCACCGCCGTTCAACAGCGTAAAATCATTTCGTATCGCTTTGCATTTAAATTATGAAACGTTTCGTTAGCTTGCTGCGATTTGGTATTCACAAACGACGTCAATACGGTGGACATAATGCAGGAGATGTGTAAAAATATATTGAAACATCATCAAGTGGATCCCAGAGTGAGAGACGCCCTTAAATCCAGTAAACTTACGCCGCAGAGCGCAAGTTTCTGCAGAGACGAAGTTCTCGCCAGATGCGGCATTGATCTCTCATCGTTTCTCGCCGAGAAGGAAAGATTGGGAAAAACTTACAAACAAGTATTGGAGGAGATAAGAACGTTCAACAGTTCCATTTGTCTGAAGCGTCAATTTGGAGTTCCCTTGTCGCAGTTGGGAACTCCGCATCTCATTAGATATCACATTCTGATGCCTCACAGTAAGAAGGATATGCGATAGAATTCATTGTTCCCTAAATAAATGTCTCCGACTGCGTGTTTTATTGTTTCTCTAACAAAAAAAAAAAAAAAAAAAAAAAAATATTTCTTACGATTACTAATATGCGTTCGTTTAAAAAAATAATTGAAAATTTTCAATTATTTAGATAAAACAGATATGTTCCCTATGTATGGCATGATAACGAACTAAGGTTTCACGAGTTTCCAACGTCGCAAAGGTCAGTCGAGGTATATAAATGGATTGTGGCCGCTAAGCCTATCTATTTAACAATTGGAAAATTGCCAAAAAATTGGTATAAACGGTGACTCGCCGAACGACGCGAAATATTGGCCAATTGTCAAACTTCCAAATACATTATTTATATTTTTATGTATAATATGACGCTAACCGATATTTCGACGAAAATATTAAAATATTAATATATTAATATATATGTATATTTTTTTTTTTCGTTTATATGGTTTTTTTTTCATTCGTGTGATTAACAGGCGTTCGGGAAGATGTGTTTACGCTTTCGTTTTGGTTGCTTTTGTGTGGGAAATTTTGTTAAGATAATTCGGTTTTTCAGGTCCCATAAGACAAGAACGTCGAACGCCTCCACACGCCGGAGGCCTTCATCCAGCGATGAGAGAACGCGGCAGAGCCATACCGTCTTCTCACATCGTTCCGAAAGTCGACGGTCGACCGGATCACGTTGTTGTGCAGAAGATGAGACCGCCGTTGGGCGCAGCGGGACGCGTTGTTCCGGCACCGAGCGGAAGCACGGGGATGGGAATCATAATGCCTCTCTATTCGCTTGGAATTGTTTTGTTTTTTCTCTACACCATTGCAAAGGTATTATCGAATTTTTGTATCGATCGATATAAATTCGAGTGGTTAAAAAAATATTTTTTTTTTAATGGCACATTGAGATTATTGCACTTCATAAAAAAAAAATATATTTTCTTTCATTGCCTTTTAAATTCGCAACAAATGCAATTTTTGAATTATAAGAAATGCAGATCTACGGCTGCGTATCGAAGTTTATGTTGCATTCGGTAAAAAAAAAAATGATGTCGTAAAAGCGGAGATCTATACGATCTTTTTTGCCTCATTGATATTGAAATATTAAAAGATGCGAAAATTCATTCTTAAAAATATAAAAATATCGTTACTCATCAAACACTCCCCTTCGCGAAGCTTATCTTTTCAAGGGAAATGCGTTAGAATATCAATACGCCGTGATCTATTTAAAAATTTACTTGTTCTCGAAGGTCATGATAGGTGCGATCGATGAGACAGTAATTAAATATCGTCTCACAGTTCTCGGAATTTGCAGTACATTATTTCAAGCAAAAATAAATTTTTCTTTTTTTTTTTTTCATTTCAAAAAACATTTCAATTTCGATGAGGCAGTATTACAGTTAATCATATCGATCTTCGATTTTACACGAATTTTACACGAATTTTTTTTTCCACTGAAAGCAACACGAATCCCGACGAGCAGACGAATATCTTCATTCAAAAAATCTCAAAAATTGCATTTTTTCGAAGATTTATACATTGATGAGGAAGTAAATATTTTCGAACAGATCTTTGCAAAAATTTTGCACGAAAAAAAATCTTTTTTAAAATTTATTTATTGAATAAAAAAAATATTTTTTTAAATTTATTTATTGAATAAAAAAAAAGTATTTTAATTAAAATTTTTTTATTTAATTTTGAAAAAATATTTTTTTTAACCCCTTAAAACTTTTTATTTCATACATATCTTAATACGCCTCAATGTACTCCAAAGGTAATGCGAAAGAGTTCGGACAACGAGATTTACGCAGAATATCAAAATCCAGCAGCGGAGAGAGAGTTCCGTAACAGAGTCTTCAGTCCCGACGCGTTAGCGAGTGCGATAACGGGAACGCCCTATTATCGAAAAGACCGTCCGCCTTCGCCCGTAAGACCAACGCCAACCATCGAAGAATTAAAAGAGCGTAAGTATAAAAAAAAAAAAAAAAAAAAAACGAAAAAAAAAAAAAAACGAAAAATGCGTTAACTCCTCGCTTTGGAATCACACATCGATGTATTTACCATTTCTCAATGTCAAAATATGCCATGAATCACCGTTGCATCATCTTCGCCACGATGTTTTTACTTGTACACTGAGTACCGACAGAAAGTATACAAATATCGAATGAATCCGAATAATCGACGATAAAAAAAAAAAAAAAAAAAAAAAGAAAAACAACAACACGCGTCTCACTATTTGTCTCAAAGATATCGAAATTTCGCACGGGCTGTTATAACAAGATATCACAAAAACGATACGCAAAAGAAAAACCGTTTATCGAATCGTATATTGCACGGGAATTGAATGTTTCTGAATCGGTGTGGTAATGTGTTGCACATGCTGGACACATCTAGAAGCCGCTGGAGACATAGAGATAGATCAGCTGAGGCAACGTTTGGTCGACACGGAAGCAGCGATGGAAAGAATAGTCGTACAGATGGGCAGCTTATCACGTACGGTTGTGCATAGTTCGAGTCCTCAACGTGATACACAGGTTTACCGAGAACACTATTTTTCGTGAAATTACCAATTTTTATAACAAGAAATTTTCATTTTTTTTTTTTTCTTGTTTCTTACATTATTAGATATTAGATACGTGCACGTTGCTGTTTCTTGATTGATTTTCCGAGCTTTACGATTTAAAAAAAAAAAAAAAAAAAAAAAAAAAAAAAAAAAAAAAAAATTAGAAACGAATGAAACGAATCCTCGAGTTATCGTGATTCCGTTTTTCTATAGTTCTCCAAAGAATGGATACTCGATAAATACTCATCGGGAAACCATCATAAGCCCTCCGTCGACCCTTCGCATCCATAAATTCACACATACATACGAATCCTCGCAGCAATCTTATAGTACATATAAATGAATTTCCCTTTTGAGTAGTAGATGGGGCGCCAAAGTCCAATGGTCCGGCGGGTGATTCCCCAAGTTTGAAGGTACAATTTCGTAAGCCCCCTATTGTTTCGTTTTGCGCACTTTTTTTTTTGGTATGTAAAAAAGTCTGATTTCGACGTGAATACTATTATTATCTATATATAGATATATATATATATTGATTGTTACGTATAACACACTATATTTGTCTCAATATCGAAACTCACTTTATGTTGTACACTTAGTTAACAAAAATTTTAAGGATTTAATGGATTCGCGAGCGGCACGCGTATTGTTTCGCAGTTACGTTTATATATATATCGCTAAAGCGTTTGCATGAAGTGTGAAACTGTTTTGAGAAAAAAAAAAAAATACGAAAAGCGTTATTCCGTCTCATCAGTTATCAATGTGAATTATAAAGGAAGAAAAAAAAAAAAAAAAAAAAAAAAAAAAACTTCGTACGCAATATAATTGCGTTTACCGGAGGATAACGCTGAATCGTTGAGAAGCTTCGTGTGGGTGTTGAATTTTTTTAGAGAAATCTTTTTTCTTCGTATGCTAAACGAACGATTCTTTCAGTTGCAGGAAGAGTGCACATCGAGAACCTGTTGCAGTCGAACTCACAACGGCCTCGACGAACACGATGAAGCGTCGTCGACAGTCAAAGTAATGGGAATGGAAATGACCGCGTGCTGCGAAGGCGGACAAAAAATTAGCCGTCCGACAACGCCGATTATGCCACAAGCGCATAGGTAACTTGGAAATTTGGAAAACAGGAGAGCGTCGATTATCCGAACTTTTTGGAACCGAATACCGTTTGGATGAACGAAATTTCATTTTTTAACAGAACAACGATATTCCGCGGGCGAAAAATTTAATGGGATATATCTACCGAGCGATTCGAAAATCGAGTCAATTTTTTCGTTTCCTTTTTAACGCAAAAAAAAAAAAGGAAATTAAATGACTTTTTTTTTTTTTGCGATAAAAAGGAAACGAAAAATTCTTTGTATCGAAGATTTCATGTCTTTGAATAGAAACCAAAAAAATTGCGAAAAATATTGACAAAAATGATATATTGTTCCCGAAAAAGTAATTTTTTTTTATTTACGGTTTTTGAGAAAAAAATATGATTTTCACTCAGTTTTCGAAGCGCCAGGTAGACATCCCCTTTAATACCCATTTAAATAAATATCTTATGAATGTTACGTTTTTATCAATTTCTTTGATAAAAATAAAAATGATTTTCGTATTGTAACGAAAGTTCGGTCTTTCGCTGCAGCAATTGATTTAGAAATAGAAATCGCGTCGACAAAAATATAAGAGAAATCATATTTCGTGTATTAAATGTTTCAGTC